>SSNP01000265.1:405694-457412 GCA_006937955.1 Pachypanchax playfairii
AGGCAAAGTCCACATCTCCCCCCTATCTTTTCCATTCATTTTAGGTCAGATTTCAAGTGTGCGAGTTGAAAAGTTTTAAAAACTTAAACTGTGATTTCTCAAAAACCGTAAAAGATATCAAAAAGCTGAATCATACGACAATAGTTGAATGTCTTGTGACTTGTTTAAAAGTTGAATGAAGTTTCTAAGTTAAAGTATGCTGAAGTAGTTGAAAAGCAAAGTAGTTGAAGGAATTTGAAGAAATTTGAAGAATTGTAAGCGATTTCAATGTATTTCAATGGGGCAAAAAAAAGCACAAAAAGTGAAATAATTTAAAAAGTTGAAGAGATATCAATACCAAAAGTCATAGCTCCATAGTCCTGAACAAGCTGAACAGTTTGATATATAAATTGTTGAAATCAGTTGAAAACTGTGGGACGAGTTAGATGCCAAAAAACGTACGGAGATATAATAATAATAATAAAGATAAACAGAAAAACATAGAGTGTGAATGCCTCCAGCATTCACACTAATAATAAAGATAAACAGAAAAACATAGAGTGTGAATGCCTCCAGCATTCACACTAATAAAGATAAACAGAAAAACATAGAGTGTGAATGCCTCCAGCATTCACACTAATAAAGATAAACAGAAAAACATAGAGTGTGAATGCCTCCAGCATTCACACTAATAAAGATAAACAGAAAAACATAGAGTGTGAATGCCTCCAGCATTCACACTAATTACTACAAAACTTCCCCAATAAACAGTGAAAATGAAAACCCTTCGACATTTTGTTACAATATAATGTTTAAATGAAAAACAACAACATCAAATAACACACCAGAGCTGTTTGAATCCAAACGATAAACTTTCAAAAACAACTTCTTAATGCTGGAAACAAAACCCGTCTCCAGGAATGTTCATGAACTCCAGATTTCGTAGGAAACAAGAGATTTGTACTAACGATGTGTTTGTATAGGTCATTGTAACTGAGCCTTTAGGTACATGAAGGAAACCAACAAGTCATTAAGCAGGTGTTGTGACTGAATGATGTAAAATAATATTATAATCACTGTAAAACTAACATTTATTAACTCGGCAAATAAAAGTAGGAAATTTGTGTCTTGGTCTTAACAAATTGCTCGTTGTACAGAAAAGGCATTTGTGGGTCGTGCCTGTGAAATACTTGCCAGTTCGTCGCTGCCAATGCCAAACAGCTTATTCTGTCATTTACTCTTAGTTTGTGTTTTTTATGCTATTGTAGAACCATTGGTCATTTAAAAATGGATTACCTTAACGAATGGTAAATGGTAAATGTCCTGTATTTGTATAGCACTTTTCTAGTCATTCAGACCACTCAAAGCGCTTTCACACTACAAGGTTTTGCATTCACCCATTCACACAACCCGATATGTAAACCGGGGGGAGAGGGTAGGGGCTAACACTCACACAACCCGATACGCAGATCGGGGGGCAACATGGGGTTCAGTGTCTTGCCCAAGGACACTTCGTCATGTGGCGGTGGAAGCCGGGATCGATCCACCAACCTTCAAATTGGAGGACGACCGCTCTAACCACTGAGCCACAGCCGACGTCTCTGTATTCAAATTGCCTCCAATAATGACAATAATTTTTCCAGTTTGGGAGATGCCCCCCCCCCACTTCATCACACTGGCTCTACTAAAAGTCGTGACCCTAACAGTGCAGAAATCGACACAGTATTCTTCACATTTTCTCCTCACTTTGATCCTTGTTGGGCGGCCGTGGCTCAGGTGGTAGAGCGGGTCATCTGGAGGGTAACTGGTTTGAATCCCCACGCCACCGGGAAAAAGATCACTTTGTCGTTGTGTCCTTGGGTAAGACACTTCACCCACTTTGCCTGTTTAGTGGAGTTTAGAAGGTCCGCTGGTGTCTGGCAGCCTCGCCTCTGTCAGTGTGTGTCCCAGGACAGCTGTGGCTACAACATGTGTGCACTTTATCATCACCAAATGTGTGAGTGTGTGTATGAATGACATACTGAAGCGCTTTGGAAGTCGTCTGACTTAAGAAATGCTCTATACAAGTACACATCATTTACCATTTTATGATCCAAGTGCTGTAGACCAAACCTGAACTCAGTAGCAGAACAAGCTGTTTGGCATTGGCAGAGATTTGGCATGTTTTTAATGAACCCACAAAATTAACTCTGCTGCCAAAACTATACACTTGCCTTCCAAATGCAATTTATTATTTAAAATGGAAATGAATAAGCCTTCCAACAGTAAAGGCTTTAATGCAAAGAACAACTCTTACAACAAAAAAATTATCCACCAAACATAAATTTACTAACCCTTTTCTGAAATATTTCATTTATGCAGAACTGAGTGTATAATGCAGGTTAGAGAAACATTAAGGTTGCAAAGTGTTTTTGAATACAATTTTACTTTTGTTAAAATTGATCCCACCAAAAGCAAAATTATTTTTACCTGATAGTTTAAAGCCACAGTCACAGTAAGAGGCAGCTGCTGAAAATCAGCTGTGCACGAGCCACTTCCTGCTGATCTACAGACGACAGAGCCGCCACGCTGGAACACTGGAATCTGTCAAAAATGTCATCAAACTCAGCTGTAGTCTGGACTTTAAAGGTTTTCCTACTCTTACAACAGTGCACTAAGGTGCCAGTGAATACTAACTGTTTCCAGAGTGACAGGAAGATTCAGAGTCTGGCCTCCTTTGTACGCTTTCGCAGAGGTAATGTCATACCAAATCTAAGATAGAAACCACTCTTTTATAAACAACAACAATGAATGATCCATTAATATCGTGAATATTGAGATATCACTGGGTGTCTGGTGAGTCATTTACCTCAGCAAACCCAGGAAGTAAAACTCTGACTTCTTTAATGCCTGGATCTGTTATAGGACAGGCTAGTAATGATCCACCTACATGAAATAAATCATCTTAGAAAACTGCAATAAAAGTGCAAAAAACAAAATAAAAAGTATTTCTCACCAATCATGTACTGATTGTCAACAGTGAAAGTATTCTCTTCTGTTGGAAACTCCACCCACAGAGGCCTGCACAATAAGATGAATGTTTTTAAAATGCATGGAGTATCTTGTAATTCATTCTATAGAATGATTAGACATGTTAATATTTAGTGCTTCAAAAAGTTAAACCTCCACAGAGGTAAGTGAATAATGATGAGAGACATTGTTGTAGCTGCAGTGTTATAACTGAACAGCAGATAGCAGCAATACTAACCTGACAGGAGGCAACCCAGAGGTGTGAGCCAAGTAGAACAGTGTGTACCAGTAGGGCAACAAACAGTATCTGAGAACAGACGGGACAGTCTTGATTAGTTAGAACTGTGATTTTTTTCATTGTTAAATAATCAAGCAAAGTTATCTAGAATAAGTTGACTTTGTATTTATATTACAGTCTGCGTTTCACATCATTCTTTGAAATAAAGAAACTCAGACTATAGATTTTAAAGCAGTACTAAATAACTTTTCTACAGCCGTGTCTCAGACGGCCGTTGCTGGAATCAGTGTTCTGCAGAAATATGCTACCTGTTGAGATATGCTACACACATGTGCCGTTCCACAGTCTTGACTTCAATAAACAGATTTATTGTTTATTTTTGTTTCTATATTTTTTCATAAATACATTTTCCCTATCAAATAAATTCTCCCAGGACAGAAACACTAAATATGATGTTATTTTTACTTTCTTTGCATCGTCAGAGCGACAGGCAAATGTTTGGACACACCCAGAGGAGAAGGACCCAATAATGGCCGATAAGGACCCAGAGGGCTTTTATATAGAAAATATCAGAGAAGGATCATAAAAACATCATTAAATAATTAACAGGACACACTCACCATAAACAAGAACACTGTATAAACTTCTAATAACATCTCATTATGAAATAAGTTGTTAATTCATACTATGGCAGCATAAATCATCAGAACACCACTTCCTTACTGAAGTTATTTAGTCTATTGTAAAGCCATCGGAGGGTCAAGAGTGTTTAATATGAAGATGAACATGTTTTTCGGTGAGTATCCACTTAGACAAGTTTCTAAACAGCAGCTTAAAGTTGTAAAAGTTATTTATTACTGCTTTAATTTAAAGACTTTTGATGTTGGAAAACAATGGTACTTGGTGTAAACAGCCCAAATACTCTAATATACACAGTCATTTGTCTCAACAGAAAGCACCTTTGTTGAATAACTGTCCGGATTGCTGTTGTGACTTCTTCCCCAAATAACCAGGGTTCACGTCGCTTTGTCTCCTTTGAAGAGTGGCCTCGAAAAAATGGCTGCAGGGCTGCTGCCTGGTACCAGCGCACCAATAATTCTGGCTCTGGATCCTGAACAAACCCACCAACATCCGCTGAAAAAGGGATACAAGTATGATTGAACTACAACAACAAAAAGAAATACCAGAGAAGAACCAGACTACTACCTTGAAACACTGTTATAACAGTTAACATCATCAAGTATTTCCTAAAATAATAAAAGTTCTATAGTTTCTTTACCACTTAAAGAAATCAATTCATTGTCTACATTAATACGCTCACCTCCACAAAACACTATGCCTGCCAAGCTCAGAGACAAAACCATTGGAATTGAAATCTTCAGATACTCCCACGTGGCTACGTTGTCACCTGTCCATATAGCTCCTGCATCCCAAACAGAAAGCACAGTTAGAATCTATGTAGCAAAATTAGACACATTTTTATTAGTTTTCTATTTAAATAGCTCTCACCAAATCTCTGTGATCCTGCAAAAAATGAGCGTGAAAGGACAAATGGTCTTTCTAAGCCACCTGAGCGAGTCATCAGACCGTCCACTGTGGCCATGTGCTGGAAGAAGACAAAATGAACTGTGCAGCAGTAACATGTGACACAGACTGTAGCTGCATTAACGATTAGTTCTCACTAGCTGATAAACTTTCATGTTCAAGATGTCGACTTGAAATTGTTATAATGGAGGATTTAAAAAAATTCCTGCATCCACAAAATTCTAATTCTGAAAAAATGAATCAATTTTTTTTTTAACAAAATAACTGAATTTGTTGATGTTTCTTTATTGAAAACACAATATTTCAACAACTTTATTTAGAAATATATCTAGTTTATTGGGATTTGGGATTGGGACTAAGTTTGGGGGCGGAGCATCAGAGCAGGTGACATAAAGAGGCGGAACAAACTGATAAAAAATGCTGGTTCTGTTCTGGGGACTGATCTGGAGTCTGGAGATCTAACACAGACCACTACAGGAGATCCTTCCTGTCCACAGCTAGAACCCTCTACAGGAGATCCTTTCCGTCCACAGCTAGAACCCTCTACAGGAGATCCTTTCCGTCCACAGCTAGAACCCTCTACAGGAGATCCTTCCTGTCCACACCTAGAACCCTCTACAGGAGATCCTTCCTGTCCACAGCTAGAAGATCTATAACGACTCTGAAGAAAGACTTACTACAATATCTAATTTCCATTTGGGGATTAATAAAGTATTTTTGAACTGATTTCATTTGGAATCAAACCCACCTGGTAAAAGCCATACAGATTGTGTAAATCTCGATGTTCCCAGCCTCCATGATGCACTGTGTCCTTTGGCATGGTCTGCTCTGGCCCATTGAAAACAGATGGCTCATTCATATCATTCCATACATACAAGGATGGTGTTGATCCCTCCAACAGACATAAATGTAAGTAAACATCAATTAGTAGTTGTTGTTTTGAGCAGAACAAATTACAAAATCTGTGAAAAATCATTGTTTTGTTGCATGGAAAAACTGCTAAAAGCTTTATTTTATAGCTCCAACTAAATTGGCAATTAACAAACTAACAAAGAATCAAATAACAAACTCATTACTGCTCATTTTAAGCCACTTTGTAACACGGGCCAACCAAGTTTCAAGTTCATTTACAACAGACAACAGACCAAAGCAACACCCTCAATGCTTTGGACAAAACCCCAGTCTGTCAGTCCATCTCTTGCTTCATTAGGCAGGACGGGCCAAGCAAGATGCCAAGATACTTAAAAACTTTCATGTGCTGGTGTCCACCATATCCTTTGGTTGTTGCCACAACCTGCACCACTGATCTTCTGGCCACAGCTTTGGAAAGCCACCTCAGAAATGGATTTCATGTCCTCAACATCCGGTGCAGGTGCAGTAAAAAATGTTGAAGATCTACCTGACAGGGGCCTCCACCAAACATTCCCAGTGCACCCTTACCATTTGTTTAGGTTTAACAGGTATGTCTTGAATACTCCCCTGCTGCTACGTCAAATTCTAAGTTTCTAAGACATAGGTCTCAGGTCTGATGTCACAATTACAAAATTAATCTTCCTTTTGCCCAAAGTGACAAACATTACCTAGCACAGAAGCATTCCCAAAGCTTGTTTACACCTTTGTCCACCACCAGGCTTGGTATGCACCCAACCTCAATTTTCGACCCAGCAAATGGTCAGCTCAGGAAATGGTCTCCTGTAACCTTCTCAAGCTAAACCTGGCTGAGTCGCAGGAGCCAAGGCATGACCACCATGCTCACCAGTGAGCTTCTGCTCAGTCCTGGCTCCAGGGGGGTGCCCCGATCTCTCTACTGTAGATGAGAACTTTCTGCCTTCCGGGGTCATTCCTCATCACCATCCAAGAACTGCTTTAAGTCTGACCCCTCCCCCAAAGCCAATTTGCTATGGGAGACCCTATCAGGGGCTGATAGGCAAGACAATATAGCCCTCAGGATCATGGGGCAAATAACCCCCTCCATCTCATTAAGGTGGCAATAGGCAAATAAAGCTCATCGCCACCGTAATCAGGATCAAGCTGGTACAAAAAAAGATAAACCAATAAATGTTCAGAATGAACCTTTTGAACATTATTGATCATTACCTTGTATTTATCCAAGCTGAAACACCTGGAATACCAAGCTCGAGTTGTAGGACTGCTGAAATCAAGGTACGAAGACTCACCTGAGAGAAAAAGTAACCAAATCACCAATTAAAATAAATACATGAAATAAATACATACATCTGTGATTCACAAGATTTTTCTTGTAGGGTGCTTCATAAACGTAATATGGACAAACAGTATTTAATAAATTCAAATATGGTTGATTAGCCTAGTATTTAGTTGTCTGGAGTGATTATGTATCCCTTTTGCCCCAGAAATGCTTTTGGACCCCTAAGGAGACGCTGGAGTGTGTCACTGGGGGGATGTCAGGCTTTCCCTCCTGAACCTTTTGCAGCCATAACCTGAATTAGAATAAGTGTAAGAAAATGGATGGTTGTAAGTGTCTAATATACACAAGATATTTGTCTCCAGCTGTTGGTGGCTCTCAGGGGTCTTTCAGTGTCTTTTCCCCCAATGGCCTATAACCAGATCCTCTCAAATTGTTTTCAAAATTGTCATGTCTCAGTCCACCCCATGTTTTGTCCTGTTTAGACTTAGCCCTGTTTTCACTGTAGTATTTAGTTCCTGGGTCCTTGTCTTAAACTATTTAGTTTTGTTGTCTCAAGGCATTTAGTTCATTAGCCCTTAGCTCACCTTGTCTCGCTGTTCATTCCTCTTATAACTATCTTATCTTATTATTTTTAGTTTGGGTTTTGCTTTCTGTTTTGAGTTATTTTGAAACAGCAATATCTATGTCACCATTTCTCACTAACCTCACTCATTTACCACACCTGTCACACTACCAATCAAGCCATTCATTTCACCTGTTTCCACCTTGCTAAATATCCTGTAGTTCCACCTTTCCAGTGCCGGTTTGTTGTTTGCTCATGCTACACATTCTAGCGCCATTCTAGTCTAGTCACAGTCACACCACAAAGTGTACTGACCATTTAATTTGTCCTGACCATCATCTTGCCGCCTGCATCTTGATGTATACTTTAGTTTCTTCATAAATTGGATTTTGAAGCTCCTTCTGTTTCTGACCGCGGTTCAGTCTGCTCTCTGAACGGATTCTGCAGATCTGTTTGCTATGATCATTCTTAAAGAGGGACTCACCCCCCTCTAAATTATCTTCCTGCCTTCTATCTGCTGTTTAAATAATGCTGAAAGTAGGCGTTACATAGGACCTTGAGGGAGAGGCGGTCTTGAGCTGTGATTGACGTGTACCACTTCTCCGTGTTTAGATTAGCTCCTGTGTGACCCTGCTGTGTTGTAGACAGGTAACCTGAGCCTGATGAGAATATAACGTCTATAAATCACATCCACACAATCACAACCACTGCAGGGAAGTCTTTGCCCCCGATTTCATTATTCTTTTAATGATATTAGTTCATTCTCTTTGTCGTAGTTTTCAGCCAGTTGCTCTAAATCACTGTGTGCAGCTCTTTGGTGAGAAGCTGGAGACAACAGGTGGGTGGGGGCAAGTGTGTCTATCTGAGAAATGGTTTTATACTCCAGGAGGTGTGTCTTAGACACAATGCTGGTGATATAGACATGAGCTCTGACGTAGGCATGTACCGCTTTCAGCCAATCAAAAAATTCAAATGCAGTAGCCACCTTTCAACCCTAAGAGGGCAGCACTAAGACGTTTTTAGACCAAAAAGTGTTGAATTTAACAAGTTTACATGAAAATGTCAAAAAATGCCCAGAAACAGAAAGATTGGATTAAAGACCCACTAATACAGTTTATAAGCAGAAACAAGCTGTTTGAGGGTGAGTTGCGCTTTAAGAACTGAACCTTGTCTGATCATCAACACCGAGTTGGGTTTTTGGATTTGTCTGACCATTATCGTGAGGATTACCTGTGCTCTGACTGATTTATGGATTCTCCATTTGACTTCACTACCCATAACTGTCATAACTGCTGTGTGTTTTAACATCTTCGTTTAAAAATAAACACTTTATGTCATTCTTCAACTATCTGTTGCAATTGAGTTTAGCCAAAAACAAAACATTACAACAATATTTATAGATGTTACTACACATCTCAATGCGCAGGATCAAAAATCTTTTTGTTTTATCCTTTTGTTTAACGGCAAATTTTTGAGCAGTCTTTAACCTTTTAAAGCATCTGTTTTTAATTGACTAATTTGGAAACCAAACATCTCAAAAATCATTTGAGCTAGGACCTTCAAATTTGTTCAGAAAGAATCGGGTACCACACCTCTATACACATCTTTACTTTTAGAAGTAAAGTTTAAGTGTAATATAGTAATCTCATCTAGAATGTGGTCCATAATTTCAATCAGCGTTTTGTCACAATGCATTTAAACTTCTGACAACTCCCTAATATTCATGTTAGAAAATTCACATTTCAGATTTAATATTTGTTCAGAAATTGTTCGTTTCCAGTGAACAGCTTTTGAGATCCGAGAGGTAAAAAATGTTGAGTCTTTTCTCTGGTAGGAAAAATGAAATGCCATAACAGGTACAGGTCAGATAAAAGGGTGATGGCAGAGGAAAGAACAAGAATTAATTAAATAAAACAATCATAAATATTTAAATGCTGTTCTGAAGTTAAGTCCATGTTAAATCTTTTACAGGAGATTAAAGTACAAAACAATCCTCAGAAACAGTAGACACTCATGTTAGTTATTAGTTAAACTGTTTGTGATAAGTCAAACATTACCTGGCCAGCATGTGCCCCGATAGATCTGTCCCTCTCTGTCCTTAACAAAGAGTCCTCTGTCTCTGGCCTCGCAATATAGAGACCAATCAGGATCAATTTTAATATGGGGATCATTTATCACAACCATCTAAACAATATGAAAAAAATAAATAAAACAAGTGAAGAACATTTGAAAATTCAGCATCTTTTGCACCCTGAAACTGACCTTCCTCTTTTTTTTCTCTAGATGGTGCTGCAGTTTCTTTGGTTCAGGAAAAAGAACAGGGTCCCAGGTGAAGTAGCGCTTTCCTTCTGTGTGCTCGATGTCCAGCCACATAACGTCATAGGGGATGTTGTGCTGATCAAATCCAGCATCTACAGCCTTCACGTCCGCCTCATCATTATAGTTCCAGCGGCTCTGGTGGTACCCGAGAGCAAACAGAGGGGGCAGGGCTTGAGTACCTGAAACACAGAAAAACATATTTACTTGTTCTTTTTTTTCTAGGAACTGTTTTTTGTGAAATGTCTTGGTTAATGTTACAGTAAATGCAATGCTGCACCTGTCAGCTGAGTGTATTGGTGGAAGATCTGATATGGGCTGGGCCCGAGCAGAAGAATGCAGTCGATCACACCACTCTCTGAGAGCCAGTGAACATCAGTCTGAGGCTTCATCCGCCTCCTTTTCACCGGTGGCATCGGGTCATCCTGAGTGATGTAGATGGAGTTTCATACAACTAAGATTTATTCCAAGATCTATTATCCTTTCTCAAAAGTTAAAGAAACTTCACAGAATTTTTTTCTATCACATATTTATAAAGAGAAAGGCCAAAGAAGAATTACTTGAAGCTCCATAGGGGTGTAGTGTATGTTTACAAAAGTCTCTGATGCATTCAGCCAAAATACACCAACAGTCCTGTCCGGTTTATGTGCTATCATCAGTGGTACTGATCCATAGAGACCCAGGCAACTGTATAAACTGTAGGCAAATGCATCTACGTTATACAGTCTATAAGGCTCACCATCTCTGTGGAAGGGTGGACAGGTTCAAATAATTGTTTAGTAAATGAAAGCTGAAGCCAGTAGAACAAATATACAAGTTACCTGATGAAATTATGTAAATTAAGGATGTACCTTGTGTCGCTGAGCTGCAGCTTGTCTGAGTGTTCTGGTAAACCGTAGACGTGTCTGAACCCGTGAAGGCAGAGATCTGCACCGATGCTGCTGGGACCTACAGTAAAGATGCAGTTCAGTAAATATTGAGGAGAAGAGTGATTTATTAAAATATATACACATAATTAAAATGTTAAATATAAATATATTACTGATAACATAGGACACTTGAGTTTAACATCAAAATAATGCTTCCATTTCAGGAGGCTGGTGGATTATATGAACCAGGACACTTGTCACTGGTCAAAACCCTTATCACCATGGAAACAACTTGGGAGTACTACCCAAAAACTTTCCATCTGATTTATTTATGACTGTTACCAGATTCCTGAGTGCTTTTATGCCAAAATGATCATTCCTGTTAAAAATAATGATTCTTATCGTTTTTAAGGTTCAGGAAATGTTTCACATATTTAACGTCAACTGGATTTTTATATAATTTTGTAACAATATGTTGTTAAATTTAATAATCAAAATGTTTAATAATCTGCTTTAAAACTGTGTTTTAATGATTAAATCTTTATTTCAGCCTGTAAGTGTTAAACTGTTTTTTCCTTCTTTCTGCATCACTTAATAAAGTGACTGATGACGTTATATAATGATTATCTACACTCATAAAATCAACTTATAGTTTTTCTTATTATATAATGTTTTATTTTAGGATTTATTCAGGATATTCAGATTCTGTTTAAACTCCTAATAATGATTCATTTCAGTTTCCTTCAGTTGTTGGTTCACTCGTCTGTATCTGATAAACTTTTTATTTATTTTGTTGTTTCTGGATGAGAGAAAGATAAACGTTTGATTTCATTTAAACTTGAAGATTTTCTCTTTTTCTTCTCCCTGAATCACACGAAGAACCGTTAATCTATCCAATTTTGTTGCTATAATTTATTCCAGAATTTTTCTTTCTAACCATATTTATTTATTTGTTACTTTTATCTTAAAGTTTGTAGAAACCGACTCTTGGTCTCATTTTTTGAGCCACTTTCTTTAAAGCTATAGTGTGTAACTTTTACATGTCCGTGAATGTCCGTTTCAGCCAAGCCACCGTTAGAGGAGATGACAAAATGCAGATTAAGCCGATCGGCTCCTCAAACATCTCACGGTATTTTTCAATACATATCATTTTTACTTTGCGTGTCGACCGGCGACATTCCCGCGCTGGCGCGCAGGAAATTACGTCTTTTACGTCACAACAAGAAGGGAGGAGGAGGACGAGCGGAGAGTCTCGTAGCAGGAGATCATTCACTAACCTGTCAGTTACAAATTAGCAGGCACCTTGTCTCCCGTTTGTAATAAGCTATTTGCGTTTCTGCGGAAAATAAATAAAAAATACAATAATTACCTCTTCCGAAGAGTCCATTTTTTTTCAACAGCTGTCCTTATTCAAACAGAATAGAAAATGTTGTGGAATCGCGAATCACAGCGGCAGAGGGATAGCGGTTGGGGGAAGGGGGGTGGGGGGGTACAGGTGGGCGTACGTCATATGGAAGCGCCAGCTTCATTGTTGTAATAACGCAAAATTCCGCTAGGGGGCGACAGAAGTTACGCACTATGGCTTTAAGACATTTGAGTCGGTATCAAGAGGTCTGCGCTCGCCGAGTGCTTTTCTAGTTTGATTTGGAATCACTCAATCATTTATTTCACAATCTCTTTATATTATAAATATAAAATATAAAATGTTTAAAGTGTTCTTGTGTGAAATCAGGGTTTTTAACAAAGCTGAGATCTTAAAGTAATTACTACTAATTACCCATTTCTAAGTTAATGTTACATATTAAATATTGGTTATTTTAAATTGTTCACAAAATCATAAAGACATTTCAAAGAGTTTGTGTAAAACATCTAATTTAGCAGAGAGGACTACTGCATTTGTTTTCAATGGCAGACCATAAGAAACCATTTTTAAAAATATTTTGTTTCATTTGCTTTATTTTTAATGTTGTTCTAAATATTAATTTAAACATTCCAGAAAGCTGAGATTGTAAAGTGTTTAACTTTTAGTAATAATAACTCAGAAATGTTAGAAAATACATTTACAATATTATTAATTTTTCCATTTCCAGCCCTAAATTTACATATAAATGACAATTAACATGACTGGAAAAGTTAAAGATAAATAGTTGCAGATTAAAAAATAGTTCTGATGTGGACAAAATAAAACATGATAACTTTGGACTTCTTATTGAGAAGAATTTTAACTGGTGGGTACAAACCATTAGCTTTAATATCCACAAACTCCCTGAAAGTTTCCTTCCATGACAAACTGGTCTGATCCTCCTGAAGTTGAAACAAAAGCAAAAAAAAATGTTCCTGACCAGATAAGGACTGAGTTATTGAAATATTTAATCCTTATTTTCTTACCTCACTATGATGCGACGAGGCCGAGAGGAAAAATATGTCATGTCATGTTTATTTATAGAACAGAAATATAAAGAAAGGATGCTGTTTATACATAATCTTGATAAATTCAAGATAAATACGTGTCTCTTCCTACAAACCTCACCTGGGTGAATCTTGAAATTTCTCAAACCACAGTTTGTCTTTAGAGTTGAACACAATAATCACTTCCTGTTCATACAGAATCTCTAGTCGAAAAGGAAAACGCCATAAACGGATGCGGTAACATCCAGAAGACCAGGAAAGGGTGATGCAGTCCTTAGTCTGTCTCTCCACTCTCAACCTGTCAGGTGAGAAACAAAAACGATTCCACCACTAATTAGAATCAAGAACTACATCTAGAAACCTTAGTAAGTAATAAAGAGTATAAATACAACATAGGATAAGTTTAGTCTGTATGACACATGACAACAAAGATCAGACTCTTACTGTTCAGTCTGAGGTTCTCCAATCAGCACATCTGGAACTCGATAACGTGATTTAACCGGTTCTACTTCATCTATTAATATCCTTACAGTGTTGTATTTGCAGAGTGACAGAGAAAGAAGCAGTCGGGTCTGTAAAAGGAGGCGAGTATAAGACCAACAAACTAAAAACACGAGTTCACTTCCATCATAACCGCTTCTAAAGATCAAAGAGACTGAAAACAGGCTCGTTTTATTTTATTTACATGTTTATTTCAAAGTTCTGGTAATTATTAGGATACTCTAGATTTTAAATTTTTGATAGTTAATCAATTTATTTTATTTTAATCAAACAGGTTTTATTCATTAAAAATATGTATAAATGTATATAAAACTCTTTGATGTTTCCTAACAGTGAAACTGACCTGTGTATCAGGATCCAGCAGTTCAACATGTGAACCTCTTTCTGTGAGGACCAGGGTGTCTAAAAGAGCTTGCAGCTTCATGTTGGGCCCCTGCATCTGTTGTCTCCATAGCAATGAATAATATATTACACCTAATCACACACACACACACTGTGTGCAGTTTAGAAACCTTCTACCTGCTCAACGTACCTGTAAAATGCAACATCCTCACTCTTCTTAAACTTTTCCTTTTCCTCACTCTCAGCCATCGTACTGAAAAACCAAGAAGAACAACACTGACACCAGTTCAACAGCAGCTCTACCTGCGACAGGTGTCTCAAACAGTTTAACTGTCACTCCAGGTAAACAACATATACTTAAACAACAATATATGTAAATAAACTGATATGAAAGCTACATAAGTAGGTTTTTTTTGACTGACTTGTTTCATACACTATCATACACAGGAAAGGTCAAAGGTCAACAATTTCAGCTTGTCACTGCAAAAGCACCATAAAATATCTGTTTATACCTAAAAACTGGTTCTTTATCCGCCATTTCAAGTAAACAGGAACAAACATTCGCTGTTTACACTCGTTCTTACATAAACTACACCGTTTTCTTTACTACACACTTGTCTTCTTTTAGTCAAGTCAACTTGACTTGACTTGAGTTGACAGCTTCTTTTAGCTAAAGGGCTAAAGGAAATGACGGCATACCATAACAAACAGACGTCCGGTTAAGATTTTCAAAATAATCACAATTTTTGAGAAGATTATTTTGTAAGTGCAAGTTTTATGTTATTTTAATGATTAAAAATAATCTGAAACTCGGAACTTAAATCAAACTGAACATACGCATGCAATGGGACTGTGATTGGCACATACACCTCGTTTTCATTTTCTTTGAAAAAAATATTAAAAAAGCATAAACAAACTAAACACTGCGTTTCACATATATTTATTAATTATTTCACAGAGGGTTAGGGTTAGATTACAGTTAATATTTAAAAAGGTGGATTAGTGTTTAGAAACCTACATTTATGGATAAAATTTGGACAGTGTTGTCCTATAAGACTATAAGCTCAAGTTAAAAATTACTGAAACCTGTTTTGGAAAAATAAGAGTGGTCGAACCTTTAAAAAAAATCTAACATCTATAATAAAAAAGAAACGTGTTTAGTAATTATTTAAATGTCCTACAATGAACTGCGTTTTTCTGTGTTGTTTGGCGCCCCCTGGTGGTAGAAACCAGACACTACATTGACCTGACCTATAACAACATTTCTAAATAAAGATGCCAGATGCCGCGGAGCGTCGCTCATGTTTACTGCTTTTAGGATTAGTTCTCCATGTCGGGAGGGCGGCAGAGGTTTCTGTATGGAGCGTGAGCATCAATTCGGTCAGTGTTTTACCTTCTGTGTCCGCATTTTTGCTGATATTCCACCGCGAGATTTGCTAATCTTGAGCAGCTGGTAGCTGAAACAGCTAACAAGCATCAAGCGAACCTGCCGATTGTACGACGCACCTGTCAAGGACGTTCATCAGACTCTTAACAAAATATCTTTATGATTGTGTTATTATCCTCGTAGATTCATCTTGGTATAAAATGTCCTTATGGATACACGTGACCTGCTGATAAAACAGAGAATGTGTTGCAGTGTAACGTCATTAGAAGTCTGTTTCCTGGGAAAGATCATCAGTCATTAAAAGACAGTCCATGTTCTCATGTTCTCATGTGACTTGGTACCTAAACCGGTTCTTCAGCAGTTGTTCTAATAAGGGGTTTTCAGAATAATTTATTCATTCATTTAAAAACAATTAAAACATGCAGCTGTTAAAAAGTAGATGGATTTAAATAAATGGATCAGTGATCTGAAACATTTATGACTGAAAGAGGCATTTTTCCTTCACTCGTTATTACCACTTTAATTTTTAAAGAGTTACAAAGTCACTTTGATTCTTAAAATTGGGATAAAACAGTTTATACATTAAGTTGCTCACTTTTAGTTAAAGTATGAAGTTCCATCTTTATGTTTATAAACAAACATCAGATTGTTGTTGATGCATCTGGAGATAAACACCAGCCTCCACCAGGATCCTGCAGGAACAAGCTGTAATAAAACAGGTTGGATGGATGGAGTTTGTCTCAGTGTTTCAGGTCTTTTATCAGTTTGTTTCTGTTGTATGAAGCTGTGTTTAATGTCATTAGTCTGATGTAACATGTTGGTTTGTGGATCAGGAGACTCAGACTGCAGCTCAGAAACTGATCGCTGCGTTTTACAGTCAAACTCACGTCTGTTTGTTCAGTTCTGGTTCTAGAACCAGTTCATACACAGAACAACCTGTTTGTGATATTAATGTCATTCTGCTGAAGAAACATGATCCGGTTCTTGTTACTCAGGTTCAGGTCTGCAGGTTGCAGAACCCTGAACTTCATATATTCAGTGTATCTGTAGTTAAAACTATTTCATTGTGTAACAAATCTGTCACATGTTTGTTTTATTGTAGATTCTGTGGATCTAATCACGTTAACTGGGTTCTTCAAATGATGTTTCAGTATATTTACATTGAAATGTTACTTCCATAAACATCAGGATCCATTTTATTGTTTTTAATATGAGATCATAGACACATCTGGAGTGTGAAGGACACGACCTTAGTGTTTCTGTGTTTTCAGACACAAGATGCTGTGTTTCGGAAGACTCTATACGCCAACACCACCATCTTCATGAGATGTAAGTGGTCTGACGCCTTCAGCGCAGGTTCTTTTTATTCCTCCACACTTTGATGTGATCTTGTGTAAAACACTTTCCGGTCCAGTTTAAGTCCTTCGTGTGATCATCCGTCTAATTTGTTTGAAATTAAGAACATTTTTACAGGTAAAAAAGTAAATAGCTGATGACAAACTGTCCGTTCCCTCCTTCTCTTGCACCAGTTCAGAACGATACGTTGTCATGTGACAGAAACCTGGCCTTCAACATCAGCTGGTACTTGCGCTCATCTGTTTGTTACAACGAGGTCTTCAACACACCAGTAAGTAGGACTTCAGTTTGTGGATGTCCCGCAGTATCTGTGGTATCTGATTAGAATTATTTACATTTATTTATGTCATTAATGTAAATCCCACAGTCCAAAAACATGCAAGAGGTTAATTGGCGACTCTAAATTGTCCCTAGGTGTGAGTGTGTATGTGAGTAGTTGTTTGTCTCTGTGTGGTCCTGTGATGGACTGGTGACCTGTCCAAGGTGTCCCCCGCCTCTCACCCAAAGACAGCTGGAGATCAGCACAAGGAAGAAGCAGGTTTAGAAAATAGATGGATTAACATAAATATAAAACTGATTGTACAATCAAACATTTCCCATCTTAAATATTCCAAAATAAGTCTTTTAAGTCAAAACAAACTTTATTTATGAAGCAACATCAAGTGCTTTACATAATAAAACATTTGTCTCTTCACTAAATTTAAGTTTAAAAAATAAAAGCTAAGTTAATAAACATCTTTTAAGGAGGAAAAGTTGTAATAAACTCAGTTTAAAGTCTAAATGACATGAAACTCGTAAAATAAGGACTTCGCTTTGCGAAAGCTAACGAGTTCTTTTATTTACTTTAATTCACTTTGATCATTTTCATTTTCCTAAAATCCATCTAGTCGAAAATTTCATTGTGTTCATCGTGTTTTAAAAAGAGGCTCAAGACATATCTTTTTAATTTAACTTTTAAGTGATTTAATCATCTTAATTTTTAACTTTATTTATTTATTTATATTTTTATTTATCTGTTATTTGCTCATCTACTCATTTATTCATTTATCTATTTGGGTTTTATCATTATAAATTAGTTTTATGAATCACTACTTGTTTTTTTACTTGTTCTTTTCCTTTTTAATATTTTTAGGATTCATTTTGAATCCAGTGTTTCCTCATGGGGGTCGTCCACACGGGGGGTTTGGTCTGTTCAGTCTACACGGTTCCTCCCGCGGGAATGTCAGTGTTGGGGGGCCGGGGTCCCTCTGTGCAGCCTTGTGGCTGTGCTTTGGGCCCCGGCCGGCTCTGGCCCGGATCCTGTGGTTTCAACTGGGAGCTGGGTGGACCGGCTTGTGGTTGTGGTTGAACCCCATACACACATGGTTTCCTCACAGTGTTGTCAAGCCAGTTGTTCAGTTGTTTATTTATTAAGTTTTTAATTTATAGATCTAGATAACATTTATGGTGGTGGGGGATGGGGGTGGGGGGGTAGCAGGGAGTTGGGTCTGAATTGTTGTTTTTGTGTTTGTCTGTTTTTAATTGTTTTTATTCTGTGAAGCACTTTGTGTTGCAAATGAAACGGCTCCAAATAAAGTTTGATTTGATTAGATTGTGAAACCTGCTGCAGTTTTTACTTGTTGGATGCAGGTTTTTGCACAATGATAGTAAACTTTCATGTTTTCTTATATGAATTCTTTAATCTACATCTAGTCAGAGGCTGCACGGTGGTGCAGCGGGTTGCACTGAGATAGATGGAGTTTGTATGTTCTCCTTGTGCATGTGTGGGTTTTCTGGGGGTTCCAGCTTCCTCCCACAGACCAAAAACATGCATGCGGTTAATTGTTGATTGTAAATTGGCCCTAATTGTGACTGGTGTGGTTGTCCGTGGCCCTGTGATGTACTGGTCACCTGTCCAGGATAAGCCCCGCCCCTCACCCAGTGACAGACACCATGACCCTGAACAGGGACAAGCGTTTACAGTTAATGACTGACTAAAACCTGGTTATTACTCCAGATAGAACTTCATCAGAGCTGGAAACATGTTTCAGATGTTGGTAAAATATTAAATATCTTCTTATTGGTCAGAAATTCTTATAAAAACAGACAGAATTACCAGCAAACAGCACTTAAAAAACCACAACAACAGGCAGAAACTCCTGACAGGATGCAGTGTACATGGATGTTGTACGTCATGCTTTTTTAAATCGTTTATCTCTGTAGGATAACAAAGCGATGAACATGTTTGGTATGGACCACATGCTAAAAGATGGCTGGAGTGGCTTCTACAGTCAGGGTTACATGTACTTTGAAAACTGCTCCTCTCTCTTCATGCCAAAGGTAACAACACGCCTCCTCACACATGTTTAACACATGATCTATACGTGTTATTCCTCCGTTTTCACTCATTAAAGTCATTCCTTTTATTTTTTCTTTTCATTTCTAGGTTTATTTTACTGACTTCAATCCGTATCAGCCGCTGTCCAGCCCGAAGGTGAGTCTGAACTGTCACTAAACACACAGTTCAGATCTTTATATTTATATTTACTGGTATTTTTCTGTTCTTTTTAGAGCGACCCATCAAATCAGACTCTTTCATGGCCCGACAAGCCGGTGAGACGTGGTTTTAAATGTCTGCTTTATTATTTTATCATAAATACAAGTTTTTAAATGCTCAGGTTTTTATTCTGTTTGGAATCTGAACGTTTCGAGTTCTGAATCGTTCCATTCGTGACGATCATGTTTCAGGATATCAGCGCGGTTGCTAAGGCTTGGGAGGACGGTCCGTATCTGTTCATCGTCAAGGTGCAGCCGATGTTTCGTGGAGTGGAGGATGAAGACGTCGCCGCTGAGCTGCTCAGTTTTGCGTTTACAAGTGAGAAACGACGGCGAGATGTTTAACATGAAACTGTAAACAGAAAGTAACTGATTACTTCTTGATTCTCCAGTGAAAGTGGAGATGAAAGGACCACATGACTACTCCTCGCCAGCTGATTGGCCTTTAATGATCGTATGTGTTCTAACAGACCTTCACTCAGATGTTATTCTTTAGTTACATGTTAATTGAAGTATTTATTTCTCTGTTTCTGCCGGTTGCAGTTCTTCATGGTCATGTGCATCGTGTACGTGCTGTTTGGGGCTCTCTGGCTCTTTTGGTGTGCTTGTTTCTGGAGGGATCTTCTTCGGATCCAGTTCTGGATCGGTGCCGTCATCATCCTCGGCATGCTGGAGAAAGCTGTGTTTTACTCTGAGTACCAGAGCATCCGATATAAAGGAGACTATGGTTTGAGGATTTCATGGCACTTTCTGCTTTTATTTTTGATATTTTTCAGTAATAACAATCATATTGTTTGTTTGTGTGTTTCTCTCTGCAGTTCTTGGTGCTGTGATCTTTGCTGAGCTGCTCTCTGCACTCAAAAGATCACTGGCTCGAATCCTGGTTCTTATAGTCAGTCTTGGTTACGGCATCGTCAAGTATGTCGACTGTTTGAAGAGTATATTTGGATATTTCTATGAATTTGTATCAGTCTGTGTTGGATTTGTTGACGTGCATATGAACTGCTGTTCCTGTGCTGCAGACCCAGGCTGGGTACCACCGTGCATCGTCTGGTTGCTGTTGGACTTCTCTACCTTCTCTTCTCCTCTGTGGACGGCGTGCTGAGAGTTACAGGTGTAAGTACATGTTTAGTTAGATCACACTTTTCTAGAAACAAAAAAATAAATAAATAAAAATGTTGTTTAAAGGAACCTCCCCCCCTCCCCGGATACAGTCTGAAATTTAAAAGATGCATGAAAAAGGGGCGTGGCTGGTGGACCAGCAGGCGTGGCATTCTGTGCTGTGACTGACACGCGCCAGAGAGGGACAGGTGAAATGGAGGAATATGTAGACGAGACGAGCAGCTCTGATCTGTATCGTTTCGAGCTGATAGTTCACCCTGCAGCGGATTGGTGGGACAGAATGAGTCTCTTCTCTACTGGTACACTGTTAGCTAACGCTATTAGCTCCAGTTACATCGTGTGACTCTGCAAACAGGTGTAGCTGCACGCGCGCGACCGCACCACCGTTTCAAGTCGATGGTTCATCCTGCAGCAGCTTCAGCTTCTGAGGATGGGACCTGTCCCTTCATGGTAGTCTTAGAATGGGACCTGTCCCTTCGTGGTAGTCTTAGAATGGGACCTGTCCCTTCATGGTAGTCTTAGAATGGGACCTGTCCCTTCGTGGTAGTCTTAGAATGGGACCTGTCCCTTCATGGTAGTCTTAGAATGGGACCTGTCCCTTCGTGGTAGTCTTAGAATGGGACCTGTCCCTTCATGGTAGTCTTAGAATGGGACCTGTCCCTTCGTAGTAGTCTTAGAATGGGACCTGTGCCTTCGTAGTAGTCTTAGAATGGGACCTGTCCCTTCATGGTAGTCTTAGAATGGGACCTGTCCCTTCGTGGTAGTCTTAGAATGGGACCTGTCCCTTCATGGTAGTCTTAGAATGGGACCTGTCCCTTCGTGGTAGTCTTAGAATGGGACCTGTCCCTTCGTGGTAGTCTTAGAATGGGACCTGTCCCTTCGTGGTAGTCTTAGAATGGGACCTGTCCCTTCATGGTAGTCTTAGAATGGGACCTGTCCCTTCGTGGTAGTCTTAGAATGGGACCTGTCCCTTCGTGGTAGTCTTAGAATGGGACCTGTCCCTTCATGGTAGTCTTAGAATGGGACCTGTCCCTTCGTGGTAGTCTTAGAATGGGACCTGTCCCTTCGTGGTTGTCTTAGAATGGGACCTGTCCCTTCGTGGTAGTCTTAGAATGGGACCTGTCCCTTCGTGGTAGTCTTAGAATGGGACCTGTCCCTTCGTGGTAGTCTTAGAATGGGACCTGTCCCTTCATGGTAGTCTTAGAATGGGACCTGTCCTTTCTTAGTATATTGTTGATCAAAGCAAACGCTAAATTTAGATCAGCTCGTGTAATATCTGTGACTCAGCCTCATCAGGCTGCGTGTGACCGCTGCTCATTATTTTCTTGCCAAAAGCATGTTTCAGAGAGGTGTCCAAGGTATAAATCAAAGTATCTCAGCATGAAGAGAAAACCCTTCAGTAATGTGCTAAAAACATGTTTTCACACAATTACAAACACTAAAATGTTCTCTGATAACGGTCGTATACACTTCCTGTTCAAACTCACTCACTACTGAGCGGAGGTGTGTCTGAGACCGAGCTGTTTTATACTCAACCCGGCAGAATCCTGACGTAACAACTAGAGACAATAAGGTTTCAGCCAATAGAAATGCCTGATCCAATTCAAGTGCAGTGTCACGTTTTAAACCTGAAGAGGGCGCTCCACTAACGGTTTTTGATATAAAATAAATAGCTTTATAAAAATGTTCTAAAATACCAAAAACAAGACAGACAAGATGTTTTGAGAGAAAGCAGAGCAACTTCAAAGCAAACAAGACTTTATGTATGAAGAGCAGCGGCGGACTGGTAATCGGGAATACCGGGATGAATCCCGATGGCCTGGCAGCCGAAATGGCCTGCTGGTGACTGGGTCAGGTGGAGCTTGATTTTTAAATAAACAATACGTCGTTCGGGTCGCGGCTCATTAGACCATCTGCCCCGGTGACGCTCACTAAGATGCAGAAGGAGCACATGAGAGCACAATCACCCCCCTCCTCCCCTCACTCCACATCTTTTGCTCTAAAATGCAGGGAGATGTCCCGGGAGAGAGGAAAGAAGGAGAGGATCAAACTTCAGTAAAGTTAGAAAAATATTCACAGATTCTACTTTTCCAAATAAATAACTTATCATCGGAGCATTGCTTTTACTAAACTGACACCTCAGTGCATCACAGCGTGGTAGACTGCGAGATATAATCATATTTTCTTCTAAACGAGTCGTCCTGCACACTTGGAGACTTTCATCAGTCTCTATGCAGCCTGCAGGTGCACCAGGGTCCAGGGACCGTCTACAAATTACAACACTGAAAAAATATAACAGACAAATATTCAGTTGCTTTATCTAGGACAGGTGTAGTGTCAATACAATTGTTCAGGTTTTTCATACTAGATTTCTTGGATTAGAAATAGATGTTTTCTTTAATTAACCACATTGTAGCATCAGTCTCAGGTTTATGTGAACGATGGTGGGAACTATTTTATTTAATCTACCACTAAACTGGTAAATGTGTAGGCTGCATATTTACCAGGTTATCAGATTAAATATAATTTCAGTTTGTGATTTGAGCAGGTTATTACAGGAGAACAAATATATTTATTTCATAGAGGAAAGAAACAGATAAATATGTGTGTGGATACATGTGTAGCTTTTGTTTTATTATTTTATTATTTTATTTCTTACATCAATACACATCCAACCAAACTCACTCTTGGTGTTATGTAATAATTAGGTGGTGGTGGCCTGGGATTATATCAACATTCCCGGCCTGAATTATTGTCTCAGTCCGCCCCTGATAAAGAGCATAATAATGTGTGAAAATGAAGGATCTTCCTCTTGAATCTAGAATGTAAACTTTCAGTTTATGAAGGAAAATCTTCCATAGAAAGAGAAAAACATTTCATTATGAATTCCAGATTGATGTTTATTAAACCTGTTTGTATTCTTCCAGGGTTTCTACGGGACGGTTGCCCTGGTGGCGAATCTCAGCCTCTCCCTCATCGACTCATGTGTCATGTGGTGGATATCCTTTTCTCATCCAGCTAAGAGTGATTCTCCAAACTGCACAAGGCGTTTCAATGTTTTCCATCTAGACACACACTATTATCCTTAATGGACGTGCACATTTTTATCAGCTTGTCACAAACCACTCGTCTCCTGAAGCTCCGTAGAAACGTGGTTAAGTTGTCTTTATATCAGCACTTCACCAACACACTCATCTTCTTTGTTCTCGGTGAGTTTAAAACTACTGCAGATATCTCAGCAACAGTAGTTTGATGTGAATTTTGTTACATTTAAGAAAATTTGTTTATTGCAAAGAATTATGAAAGATGATTTTTTTACCCTCAAAAACCTCTTGTGAAAAACTACAAATTTTACTAAAAGCATTTCACAGCATCGTGTTGCACTTTGGACTGATTGCCAGCAGTTCTTATACACAAAAATCCATCTTAGTTTTCTGTTTGATTTAGAAAAAATAAACAACAACAAAAAAAAAGACTATAACTTAAGTGTGATGATACAGCAGGTGTCTGTCATTCAACTTGAAAGCTGACCCGTTTCATTTGGTTTTCTGATGGAATGATCCAAACAGTGACACATCATCACCTTCCTATTACAATCACAAGCTGTCAATCAGAAAAAGTGATTGCAAAGATAAAACAATCAACATATTTTGTTTATTTATTTGACTTGGAGGCAGAAAAAACAATGGATTTTAATAGTAAAACAAAAAGCTGACAAGACAACCAAATTATTTACAGAACAGAAATCTAAAAGAAGTGCAGGTTGGTACAACACAGGGGCGTTAACGGGGAGATCCAGCACTGAAATAAAGAGATTATTAAACAGGTTGATTACTGGGAGGAGACCCGGCTGAACTAGTTAACTCAACACAAAATAACTTTTAAAACTTTAAGCTGCTGTTTTGAAACTTGTATCTAAGTGGATACTCACCAAAAACCCCGTTCTGCTTCATATTAGACACTCTGGACCAGGGGTGGGCAACTCCAGGCCTCGAGGGCCACTATCCTGCACATTTTAGATGTTCCCCTGTTTCACCACACCTGCTGCAGATGAACAGGTCATTAACAGGCTTCTATAAGACTTGCTGAGAGGTTGCAGATTTGAATCAGGTGTGGTGAAACAGGGGAACATCTAAAATGTGCAGGATAGTGGCTCTCAAGACCTGGAGTTGCCCACCCCTGCTCTGGACCCTCCGATGTGTTTAATATAGACTTAATAACTTCAGTAATTCAGGTCGCAGCAGGAAGTGGTGTTCTGATGATTTATGCTGCCCTGATGAAAAATGTCGCCATAGTACGAATTGACAACTTATTTCTTAACAAGATGTCATTGGAAGTTTATACAGTATTCTTGTTTATGTGTGTCCTAACCTGGCTCTGCCAAATCTATGTGTAGCCCCGCCTCTTCTCGATTCGGGGACACACATCTGGAACTGCTCCATTTGAAACTGTCTATAAAAGGGAGGGACATCTGGTATAATATTCTAAGCTGATTGGAGGACGCTCCAGCAAGTATCTGCCTTTAATGATTTGTCTTTAGCCAATCACAGTAAATCAAGCTCTTGTAAATGCAGTTGGTAGTAAAACACGCACATCGTTTCCTCTAAGAAAAGCAAAACACATCTTTACCATCAAGAAATGCACAAAGTTTTTACCGTTGATCATTTGTCAACAATGAAATCGTCTCTAGTCCTAAAACAGATTCAATAGCTGCTTTTATGTGTACATCCACCAGCAGCCATGTTTGTTTTGCTTTGCCTGCCTGGACACTTGCTGCCAATCATACCTGAACACCCGCCCCAAAGCACAATGATTGGTCTGATCATTTTTGGACCGAAATAGACGGTTTTCAAGACAGATTTTCGTGGGTTTGGAAAACTGCAAATCTCGAGAGAATCCGTCTTTCAGCGCAAGGTTAAGTGTGTCCTGTTAATTATTTAAACATATCTTTATGATCCTTCCCTGATATTTACTATATAAAAGCCCTCTGGGTCCTTGGCGGCCATTGTTGGGTCCTTCTCCTCTGGGTGTGTCCAAACATTTGCCTGTTGCTCTGACAACGTAAAGAAAGTAAAATTAACATCATATTTAGTGTTTCTGTCCTGAGAGAATTCATTTGATAGGTAAAATATATTTATGGAAAAATATAGAAACAAAAATAAACGATAAATCTGTTTATTGAAGTCCAGATTGTAGAACGGCACATGTGCAGAAGGAAATCGGTAGCACATCTCAACAGGTAGCATATTTCAACAGAACACCGGTTCCAGCAACAGCTGTCTGAGACACGGCTGTAGAAAAGTTATTTAGTACTACTTTAACTAGATGAAACAGAGTGGACATGTACTCATGACACTAAATAAACTTAAGAAATAAATATAAAGCTAAGAATTGTAAGAAATGCAGCTAACAGGGACTAAAGTAAAAGCCAGTTCCTCACAGAGAAAATCCAGACAGTTAAACAACATGAAGCTTCTAGAAATAAAGAAGTTAGAACAAAGAAATAAAAAGAACAGATAAAAAAAGCAACAAGAAACGATATGATCAACTATAATGAACTTAAACATGAGAAGAAGATGAGCGTGTGACAGTAACATGAAATAAAACAAGGATCATAAACCATCAGGACGAACGAGGAAAACAAGAAGAAACCTGAACCAAACAGTTTAAATAAAATTAATAAAACAAACTCCAAGATTCTGAAAAGAATAAGTGAAATAACTTCCTCCTTCCATCAGCCATGGATTTATTTACAGCTACAGCTCAGAAGTTTTATTTATTTTATTGTTTAGTTTCCTGTTGCTGCTTTTATAAATAATTTACAGACATTAATAAAACACCAGGTTTTCTGTCCATCAACAGCTTCCATCATATTTATCATCTGGACCACCAAAGTCTTCAGGCTGGTCGACTGTCAGAGGGTCAGTTTTTATTCTGTTGATTAAAAGCCACGTTGTGTTTTTAGAGGAAACGATCGAGCTGACTCCGTCTGCTTCTCTTCTCTGTCCAGAGTTGGAGGGATTTATGGGTAGACGATGCCTTCTGGCGTCTCCTGTTTTCTACGATTCTGCTGGTCATCATGATCCTTCTGAGACCGTCTGCTAACAGCCAGAGGTCCGAGCCCGTGTGGGACTTGGATTGATCCCAGTTCTCCAAAATCTGTTTCATTCTAAACACATTCAGTTCGATTTCAGTCTGTGTTCTGATTCCTTTCAGGTTCTCACATTCCCCTCTAATCGATGAAGATGATGAAGAAGATGAGGCCAAGGAACCCATGATGAATGAAGCTTTTGGTGAGACTAATGTTTACAGCTTGAATTCTGTCTTTAAATTTGCCGCTTCATTTTTGGTGTCTTGTGTGTTGCATAGCATTTCTTAGCCATTAGTTGTTGCAGATGTTTGCAGCTGGGTTGTGGTTTTTCAGAAGAAACTAACAGATTCCTGCTGAAGAGATGAGTTCAGTTTCTTTACAGACATTCAGTCTGTTAATATCTTACAACAACTCATGATTTGATTCAGAATCGTTTCTGCACATCACACGTAAGATGAGCTCAGAAATGTTCCTGAAGATTTTACAGGTTGAATATGTCGAGTTAAACTCCTTTTTACATGGAAACTGTAAAATCTAAAGTTCATCCAAACATTTACGTTCAATGTAGACGAGGCTGTATTTCTATTTCTTCCTTCATGCAGGAACTTTAGAGTAACATCTAACGTTAGTGTTCAGGAGCTGCTTCCTGCTGGTAGAGACACTGCAGAGGTCAAACAGCACCAGCAGCCTGGAAACTAGGAAATGTTCTAAACAGTTTTCCATTTTTTGGGCTCGCGATTTCCCCGTCAGGCCAAACGTGTAACAGCAGCCTTAACTGTAAACTCGTGCATGAGGCGTGCATGCTGTACGTGCACTGCAGCTGAGTCAGTACTGTATTTGACACTTTACAGATTTGCAGGCATGATAATAAATGTGATGCTCAGCTGTGAGCACGTCAGGCAGCTTAAAAATGTTTCTACTACTGGAAATATGTGGAAACTCCTGGAAGCATCAACTTTTCATGGACTCAGATAAGCGTTTGACTCACATGCAGAACTCAGACTGGACTCAGATTTTAAAGTGATTAAAACTGATGTAGAAGTTAAGTCCATTACTTCACTTCTGAGGCTGTTACTCCGGGACCTGGTTGACGCTCTGTGTTGATCCGACGTTGAATTACTATTTTCTTGAATAAACAGCCTTAAGCGTGGAATTGTTGTGATGATGCTTCGTGTTTAATATTGATTTCATTCCAGGTGAAATAGTAACAGGAGTAATTCATTTCCATTCCATTCAGCGTCTTCACGTCACAGCGGTCAAAACCTTCAGGAATAATGCCTAACGTCAACAATGACATCACTACCTTTATTCCGACCACTAATAATGACACGCCCACATATCAATTAAATACAAATCATCAAGACAAAAGAAAAAAGGAATCAATAACATATTTGGCTCCTACAACTGACTTTATTTTCAACAATGATCAAACTCAGGGCCATGAGCAGGCAGAGAGACAGGTTCGGATGATACCGGGTTTCACAGAGCGCGGGAGAGTCAGAGGAGACATAGCGTGTAATCCTGCCAGGAGCACAGCAGCTCCGAAAAAGCATCTGCTTCTTCTCCGCCCACGCAGCTTAACGAGCTGCTTAACGAGCTGCTTAACGAGCAGCTTAACGAGCAGGTGTTCCAGTGTTCCAACCAAAGATCTTCTTCCTGAGAAGATGACTCACTCAGTACAGTCACTCACAGAACCTGACACAACTTTTTTCTCCACGTATTTAGTAATAATTTCTTATCTTTCAAGCAAAAATGACGTTGACTGCGGGTCTTTTCTCATATTGAGATTCTCTCAGCATTTTCCACTTCTCAAATGCCGAACCGATCTTTTTATCTCCGTCGATCCAGCTTCTTGTCATGCTGGAAAAACTCTTGGTTCTTTTTTCTTGGTTTGGTTCTGGGTTGGAGTGTGTCTCTTGTTCTGGGTAGAATCTGCTTCAAACGCCACTATCTCTCTGCAGCTTTTAGCTAGCGATAGCAAACACTACGCCTAAGTGTGAACGCGCATGACTCCATGATGCATTCAAGTGCCTCTGGAAAGTACTGTGTGTGTTCGACCCGAACAAGCTCTATTAATAACTAATAAAATGATTTTACATGCATATGGAGACAACTACAGTGAAAATGTCTGGGCTCTTTCTAGTGACCAGAACATTGTTGGAGTATGTATGAGGAAAAAATCGTACAGTTCTATACATTTATTTGTTGTTAAACTTCCTTATAGTAACGATTTTGGACATTTCAGATCAATTCAGAATTTTGATAAATAAGAATCACAATTCGGACTGGAATAAAAAATTTTTAGCACCTCTAGGATCGATGGTATAAAAGAACAGATCTTCTAGTTAAACTCATAGACGTGTGACTTTAGTGTTTTTTGTTTTGACATCCAGAAGGAATGAAGATGAGAGGCTCAAAAACTGAAACTAATGGCTCTCAGAAACTTCTGATTAAGGAGGTGGGTTTTATTCTCCTCTGTTTCCTTCTCTCTGTATTTAACCTTGTTTTTACTTGGAGTTTATGTTTCAAATGTCATCTTTTGTCAGGACGAGGACTTGAAATGGGTTGAAGAGAACATTCCTACATCTGTTGCTGATGTGTAAGTAAAGTTTGAAATAGATTGAATTGTTCTGTTTTTGGTCCAGGAATAAATGTTATTAAAACCCCAGACAGTGATCCGGATCACCAACAAAATCTAATCGATTTGTACGTGTACCATTTCAGACCTAACCTGAAAATTGTATCTAAATCCATCCAGAAGTTTTTGAGTTGACAGACAGACCTGGATAACCTCCCACCCCCACCCCCACCCCCATCCTGCTCGGTTTTCCTAAAATCCTATCTCTCCCCCATGAGTGCTGCCCCTCAAGCTGCCTGAATAAAATGGTGAATAAATTCCTGTAACTCTCGCAGCCAAATGCACATTTAGAAAGTTCAAGTTAGAAAGTAAAATACTACAAACGGTGGTGCTTAGTGTCTTGATTCAGACTCTCACTGCTTGCTCCTGTGAAAGCAGGGGTGCATGTGTTTAATCTGCAGGGGCAGCGAGGACTTGCCGGGCAGGTCCTGGTGTAACATTGTTACATCACTAAGTTACAGTCAGTTGTTTTACAGGAGAGAATGGAGCAGCTGCTCAGAACGCAGGATTCAGGAGGATTACTGCACGTATTAAAGAGGCCATTTCATACAAATTCCAGGACTTTGTGGTTATTTCTTAAGTATTAACCAGTAATATGAAACATTTTATATCTAAAAAAACATCAGGAAACACTGATTAACAGACCTTTCAATTAGGCATGGGTGATAAATCGATTAAATTAATTAATTAAAATTTTTTGTCGCGGGCGATTTAAAAAATTGAGTTTTTGTGTAGTGGCACTTTTTGGCTCCCCGGAGTTTCCGTAGAGTTAGTTTCACACAGTTTGCTGTGACAGACGTGCAGCAAGAGACCTCACACTGCAACAGCCCATCGCAGTCAAAGGCAGAAGCACCACAAACTCATTCTAACACCTGAAACAGAGACATCAGCCGAACATGAAAAACGCCAGTCTCTCTGAGACAAACAAACACAACAGTGACCAACAACCCTTAGCTAAAAATAGCTAACTATAGCCGAATCCTTTGCACAAGGCACTGCAAATAACAGGAAAGAGGTACAGTGGAGAATATTCACTGAAGCGGTCGCTTAAAGTTGTCCGTTTTTTGTATTTGTTGCTTTTCTTAATAAGTAGGGGAAAATAGGAAAAATCAGAAATCGAATAAAAATTAAATTGGAGATTTTATTTTTAAACCATATCATCCAGCCCCACTTTCAACCTATCTGCATGAAGATTCATGAGGCTTCAGGCTGTAACTCATTAATATTCATTACGCTAATTTGCTGGACTCTGATTGGCTAACAAACTAGCCTATGAGAGCATGGCTTCCTGTTTCCTGCCCCGCTGCGCATGGCAACAGCGCACAGAGTCTCTTCCTGTTCGCTACGTCTTATGCTAACAGCTTTTAGCCAGCAGCATGCTAGGCGTGGTTTCAACTGCGGGAGCTGATGAATACTAACAAACAAAGGAGTTGTGATGAAACAGATACAGGCCATTCAGACTCGGGAGAACTCGGGTTTTATCACCACCTGCGTAGTTTGAGAGATAAAAACTGAAAGAGAAGTTGTTGACCTGTTTTCACCCACTATGAAGGTAAGAACACCTGTGGAGCTAAAATATTCAACAGAAAACTCAGAAAAACAGTTTTTAATGGAAGGGCCTCTTTAAGCCAAAAACCACTCTGGAGGTTAAACATGGTTAAAAGCAAGTTGATATAGGACCTTAAGACCTTTAACATCAGTTGTTACAAGAGTGTGTTTGAAGTGTATCTTATCAGGTCTGGACTGTGTGACACCTCAATTGTTTTTCACAGAGCTCTCCCTGTGATGCTCGATGAGGAAGAGGTACGATCTTTGTATTCATGTGATGCTGATCACATGGTTCTTAGCACGATTTCTTCCACTGATGACCTTTTGATTTGGTTCCACTGTCCCACTGCATGTGCATTAATCTTCATGTCTGTCTTCTAGGAAATCTTGAAAACCAAAATGGAGAGATCCAAAATGGAGTAAATGGAGGACGTTGATATAAAAGTAGAAGGAAGTTTGGTCACTGAGGCAGCAATGAATGCTTTCTATGTAATTTAATTAACAAGACATTTGTAACAAAAAGCTAACGGTTCTTTTCAGACGCTTTTGTTTACACAAGTTGCATAACACTGTAAAGAGCTGTAAGGATGACAGTTCTGTCCGGAGTTGATGCATAACTGTTGATGCTAGTCAACATCTGGTACTGAAGTGAAACTCAATTAGTTGTACCACTGAAAGTTTTTTAGTTTTTTTTTCTTCTGTTTCTTCTGAACTGAACTGACCAGGTTTAAGCAGATACTTTGCATGTTGCTCAGCCCCCTCTGGAAGATGAAATATTTGTCACTCCACTTTTGTGGCTTTTAGATTTTTATTGTATGTTATGTGATTTTCTGGAGGGTGAAGCCTCTGACATAAGTTCCACTGTTCCACAGAAAATACAGAAATGATTCCCAGTAGGTTAGATTTAGAAGAGGTCATGTGATGATTGGATACATGAGAAATGCATCATACGATCAAGTTTTTAGTTCAATTAATTTGATTTATATCCACATATTCTATTTATGTTCGTCTGAGCCAAAAAATAAAGTGAATTTTACTGTGAAAACTTCTTCTGTTTTGTCTGATCTGCTCAGTGATTGTAATATAGAAATATATTTACCACTTGAAGCCTATTATAAGTTGTGGAAAAACTAATATTATGATTTGGTAGAATTTGGAGACTCTTGTTATAGAATTCCTTTAAATCCATGTATGTTCTGTCACAAAACTTCATCACTGATGTTCTGTTTTTTTCAGATGATTTTTCTTGCATGTCATCTATAACCAGATACATTCAGGTAACTGGAAGGTTAGTTATTCACATTATAGCAGTATTAGAGGTGCATTTTATTTTATTGTCACTGGATCTATCACCCCACCCATGTGATGTTTGCCAAAATTCACATATATGACGGACACTATATGTTGATTGTCTCACTAACAGCAGAATTAAGGTGTTATTTACGTCTTCTCCCAAATTCACTCTTTTAAAATGCTTTAAATGCAAACTGAACGATTTCACCATTTTTAGACTTTGTTGAGTCATTTCTTGTTACTTTGCAAAGTTACTTTTACTTTGTGTGGAAGATTTTACTGAAACACTGTTGAATTTGTGCAATTATTTGTGGACTTTCTAAAATCCTTGATGTTTTTATGTAGGTTGAAGTCTTGATGAGAATGTATAATTTTAGAGAACGGTTTTGGGTTTACCTCTTAATGTAAAACTTGATATTCTATGGCTTTATGTCCTGCAAATAAAGTTTATATTAAATGAAGAAATTGTGTGAAATTGTGTTTTTGCTTGGATTTTAACATACATGTAGTTTATTGTTTGTCCTTTATAAAAATATAAAAGTAGCTTAAACAATATCTTGATCTTTAATTTTTCAGTGTACAGATTAATAACATTGTTTTAAAACTATGAATAAGCATCTTTATAAAAGAATGACACAAACCCAAAATGTTAAAACGCAAAATTTGCTTGTGGGCATAAAATCTCGCGATAACTGAGGTAACTGAAGAAAAAAAAGCACAGAATTTCTCGTGCCTCAGTCACGTGCCTGTCAAACGCTTCACACACCCGACGTCAACAGTGCTGCGGAAGTACGAGCAACAAAAGAGGAAAAGTAAAGTGATACAGTTAATTTACGTTACTAATTACTTTGCGTATTGAGTAAATCAGAGGAGACAGAGGAAGTTTTGACTTTTGTTCGGTTTCCAGTAAAAGAACAGTCATGTTTAGGAGAAGGAGCTAGCTAGCATGCTAGCGATCAGCTGTTGTTTTGGTTGGAAAAGTAGCTGTCTGACAAGCCAAACTACATATAATTACTGCAGGCGATACCAGGAACACCGCAGACCACGTTTCTGTTTCAGTTTACACACTGAACCGACTGATTGGTGACCGGCTACATGCACATACATGTTCGCAGCCTCCTCATCTGGTGTCCAGCAGCTCGGTGCGGATTGATTCAGTGTTAATCGAGTCCAAAACATTGCTTCAGGATGCATGACGCTTATGAGCCAGTTCCTATTTTGGAGAAGCTTCCCCTGCAGATCGACTGCCTTGCTGCTTGGGGTGAGTGTTTCTGCACCTGATGAAGGTGTTTGTCACATGAATCTGTCCAACATGATTCAATTCTTCCAGTTTTTGATTGAGTTTGTTTCCACAGAGGATTGGCTCCTTGTTGGAACGAAGCCGGGGCATCTCCTTCTCTACAGAATAAAAAAAGATGCATGTAAGTTTAGTTTTGCTGTAGTTTTACTTGAATTTGCTCGTGCAGAGTTTAAACTAAATTCCATGTTTTTCTTTACTTTTTAGCATCTAATCGATTTGAAGTGACTTTAGAAAAATCCAATAAGAACTTTTCAAAGAAGATTCAGCAGGTACGACAAGATTTGCTTTATAAAAGACTTAAACTAAATAATCTGATGATGAGGCATTTAGAGTCTGTAGAAAAGTCACAACACTGAAATCAGGATTTACATGTAACTTTTTGGAGTTTTTATAAGTGCTGACATTCACTGAATTAACTTATTTTGCTTATTTCCACTTGAATTATTACTTGATCCTGATTGACTCAAACTGCACATGTTTTATTGTGTTTTTTTTTCTTTTTTTTTTTTAGCTTTACGTTGTTTCACAGTACAAAATTCTTGTCAGTCTTCTGGGTAAGTTATTAGCAACATATTTTTATGTATTTGAAATCTTCCTTTCTAAAATATGTTCTGAAGTTGTTTTTCTTTCAGAGAACAATATTCACGTCCACGACCTCCTGACTTTCCAGCAAATCACTGTGGTGAATAAAGCCAAAGGAGCCACTCTGTTTGCATGTGACTTGCAGGTCAGTTACAGTTTCATTCCCACCAAACGTGATAATACATCTAGTTTTGGCTCTGCCAAGTACTTATTGATTGAATAAGTGGAGTGATACAAGAGAGGAAAAAATCCTCAACAACTCCCCAAAACCTTCTTCCTGATCTGAACATATTTCATGGAGGTATAACATGATCTTGTTTTACGAGATGGCTCAATATTCTGAAGCCTGATACATATTTTGACCACAACACACATTTCAAAGAGGTTAAAGGAAAACTTCAAAAACTAACCAGATCTGAGTTAGAAGTAAAAGTAAATCGTTTTTGATATCAGACTGATATTGAATGTGTTAGAGACAAAAGGTGCCACATTATTTGATGAAAAGGAAAATGATCAACCTGCAGAGGATTTAATTCAAAGTCACTGAGAAATCTAAACTGAAAAACTGATGCAGCAGCTGGACCAGGCTGGTCCAGTTTAATGAAACATCAGGCACCCCCCTGCCCTCCATTCAGGACCTGTACAGCTCAAGAACCAGGAAACGGGCGGGGAAAATCATCTCTGACCCCTCACACCCGGGACACAGAAGCCTGCAGACCAGGACCACCCGACACAGGAACAGTTTCTTTCCCCTCGTCATCTCCCTTCTAAATAACTGAACTGACACACTGCTAGACTGCAACAGCACTTTATGTACACAATACTCACACAATCCATATCACTTATCCTCATATCTAAAAACATAAAATCACACTACTCATTCATACTGCAGACTGTTGTTTATTATGTTGTTTATTATATTGTTTACTGTGTTGTTATATAGTGTTGTGTTTTGTACTGTTGTGCTTGAGAGACAACATCGGCCGGAAACAAATTCCTTGTATGTGTTCGCTCACATACTTGGCCAATAAACACGATTCTGATTCTGATAAGATCCACCAGGGCTCCTCCAGACCCTTTCAGGTCTGTCACATGACCTCAGAGTGAACCAGCTCTCATCTGTGAAAAGCACAAGGTGCCTGTATCAGACCTCCTGATTCTGGTGTCCATCCTGGTGGAGTTGGACTATCTGTAGAACCTCTGTAGGGTTCTGGTATCACCTCCAGTAGTGACACCGACCCGAGTCAAAGACAGAACTGCTGAACAGTAGTTATAAAAGATGAGTGGGTGTGGCCTCCAGCTGCAGAACCTTCATGTTTTACCTTTAATGCAGCTGTTGTTAATTTCATTAAGTCCAAACAGCTGATACGGATTAACAATCTCCTCTGGTACTGAACTGACCGGATCAATGTTCCTGAAGTTTCACTGATAACAAAGTTTTTGTTTACAGCCTGTTATTTACCCATCTTGTTTGCATGTAACACTTTCATACCTAATTTATTGGAACCTCAGTCAGGGTGATTGTAAGTTTTTTTTATCACCTTTTGTCTTTAAATAACATTTTAAACTTTATGCATACTTTATTTTAAAAACACTCTCTTCAAAAAGTTTATCAAATGTCCCTTCAAGTAAACAACAAACATTTTGACATTGAAATAGTGACAAAAGAATGTTGACTATCGTGGCATTTTTCTTATGATATTATAATAATACACATACACTTCCAGGAAGTGGCTGTAACACACCTGAGTACAAAACCACTGACACCTTTATATGTATAAGAAAAGACCTTTAGAATAGCTGGACCTGTTCATGTGAGGGTTAAAGACATACAGGAATTATTTCAATTCCTTCTTACTTTAAAGTGTTTGTTCTGAGATGGTTGTATGAAACTGCCTGTCAGGTCAGTTTCTACATCGGTCGGGTTTATTACCTGAAGGTCCTAACAGTAGCTACGTTTACACATTACATGGGCACATTTAATCGGAATAAACGCCCAATCGGATAAAAAATACGTCATGTAAACATGTCAATCAGAATGTTTTGATCCGATGCAGCCTGATCCGAAAGAAATTGACTTCCGATCGAGAGGGGTGGTTTTGTCCGATCTTCATTCGGATAGACGTGCATGTACACACCCATTCGGAAAGAAAGGGTGAAAAGAGCCCTTTGCGCATGCGTACAACTTCAGCGTGACGTCTTTCTGCTTTCGCAGACTCAAGTAGAAAACATAGCGGGAGGTAAACAGAAGTGGTCTGCTGGTGCAGTCATCCTGTCATCCTGCTCTCCTCTCCTGTGGTGGAGGAGCAGTAGCAATATGTATTCAGCCTCTAGCTTGGTTAATGCGACCAGTAAAAACCCAAACATAAAGGTAATCACCCTCAGAAGGTCCAAATTGGGGATAACGTGAGTCAGCTCGAGCACACGATGGGGCGGGAAAGACGCACAACTCCGCGTCTTTCCCGCGTTGTGCCCATGCTCAACTACTTTAACCTGATTGAGTGCTTGGTGCATGTGTACTCATGGCATGATCAGATCATTTCAGTTAGTGTCCATGTGAACAGGGATTTGGGAATTCTGATCAACCAAGATTTTAATCAGATTGGGGAAATTTGGCGCATGTTGTAACAAATGTAAAACCAATTTATAATAGTCTTCTAGTATAAGGGTCATAATAATATGGGTCAAATGCTAAATTAAGCATCGATGGAGAGGTTTTGCATAATTTTTTGTTGGTTTATTAAATCTCCGATTATAATTTGTGATTAAGCAAAACTGTAGTGAAACAGTGAATGTTTGTAGTTTGGAGGAAATAAAGATTAAAAGAACAGATTTCTTTTATGTTTATGTCCCTCTAAACTTCAGATGAGTAAAAATGTTGTTTCATTTCACATTAGTCTTTGTGATGATCAGAAAACCACAAGCAGAACCGTCAGAAGGACAAAAATGGGGAAGGAAAATGGAGACTAGGGTGTCGGCTTGTGTCAGGCTGATTATATTCATTCACATGAGTCAGCTGTGATATTTTTAGGTGTCGTACTTACCTTAAATCTTAAATTAAAGATGTAAATCTGTTTGTTCTCTTTGAAACCTTGCTCAGTATTTGACTGTGTGAATGATTTGCTGACTCAGCAGTCAGAGTTGGTCTGGAATGTGAACGTTCTGGTTTCTATGTATGAGAGAAAAATTCCTCCCTCTCATCAGACAAACAGCTCATACTTCTGGTCCATTTTGTATGAAAGAAATGAGGTTCTGCTGGCACAGAGAACCTGACATTGGTTCTTCTGGACCAGAAGTATCTGACAGTGAGGCTGTGAACCTCAGTTCTACAGGTGTTCTGGTGGAACCTCAGTTCTACAGGTGTTCTGGTGGAACCTCGGTTCTACAGGTGTTCTGGTGGAACCTTAGTTTTAAAGGTGTTCTGGTGGAACCTCGGTTCTACAGGTGTTCTGGTGGAACCTCAGTTTTAAAGGTGTTCTGGTGGAACCTCGGTTCTACAGGTGTTCTGGTGGAACCTTAGTTTTAAAGGTGTTCTGGTGGAACCTCAGTTCTACAGGTGTTCTGGTGGAACCTCAGTTCTACGGGTGTTCTGGTAGAACCTCAGTTCTACAGGTGTTCTGGTGGAACCTCGGTACTACAGGTGTTTTGGTGGAACCTCAGTTTTAAAGGTGTTCCGGTGGAACCTCGGTTCTACGGGTGTTCCGGTGGAACCTCGGTTCTACGGGTGTTCCGGTGGAACCTCGGTTCTACAGGTGTTCTGGTGGAACCTCAGTTCTACGGGTGTTCTGGTGGAACCTCAGTTTTAAAGGTGTTCTGGTGGAACCTCGGTTCTACAGGTGTTCTGGTGGAACCTCAGTTCTACGGGTGCTCTGGTGGAACCTCAGTTTTAAAGGTGTTCTGGTGGAACCTCAGTTCTACGGGTGTTCTGGTGGAACCTCGGTTCTACGGGTGTTCTGGTGGAACCTCGGTTCTACGGGTGTTCTGGTGGAACCTCAGTTCTACGGGTGTTCTGGTGGAACCTCAGTTCTACGGGTGTTCTGGTGGAACCTCAGTTTTAAAGGTGTTCTGGTGGAACCTCGGTTCTACAGGTGTTCTGGTGGAACCTCGGTTCTACAGGTGTTCTGGTGGAACCTCGGTTCTACGGGTGCTCTGGTGGAACCTCAGTTTTAAAGGTGTTCTGGTGGAACCTCGGTTCTACGGGTGTTCTGGTGGAACCTCAGTTTTAAAGGTGTTCTGGTGGAACCTCAGTTCTACGGGTGTTCTGGTGGAACCTCGGTTCTACGGGTGTTCTGGTGGAACCTCGGTTCTACGGGTGTTCTGGTGGAACCTCAGTTAGCTCTCTGTGTTTGATTTGTGAGTTTGAATGAATCTGTTTTTTCCTTCGGTGCACCGAGGCATCATCCCTGTACTCTCTGTAGTACTCTCTGTAGTACTCTCTGTAGTACTCTCTGTAGTACTCTCTGTAGTACTTTAAGTAGTTTGGTGTGTTGTGTGTGTAGTTATAATGTATAAGGATGGTACGGATTCTTTTTATTTTTCTAAAACAAACATCATTTGTTTGTTTTCAGCACTGAAAAATGTCAAACTACCCAGAAATATTGAAGATGTGGCAGTTTGAACAGATTTCCTAAATATATAGATAAACTTAGTATTTGGTGTAAAATATCATCATCTTTTCATACATTTATACTGTGCTGTGATTTTTTACTTTGTTGGTGTTTGATTTAAAGTTGAAATAAATGTTTTTATATCTTTTCTACTCAGCAAAGCGGTTCAGGAGAGGAGAAGCTCCAGATGTGCGTGGCTGTCAGAAAGAAACTGCAGCTGTATTACTGGAAGGACAGAGAGTTCCATGAGCTGCAGGTTAAACATCTCTGAGGTTTTTGTGTAATTTGTGTTACTTCGATCCCTTGACGTATTAGTTCATCTAAAAGTTGTTGTATTTTCTTCGTCCCAGAGTGACCTGGGTGTCCCAGATATCCCAAAGTCCATGGCTTGGTGTAAAAACTCCATATGTGTTGGTTTTAAAAGAGATTATTACCTCATTCGGGTACGTGTTACTGAGAAGAACCACACAGATCTTTCATGTTTTGAAAACTTCTATTTTTTTTTAATACTGTATTGTTTGTATAATTTATTTTGTATTGAATGTTACACATTTGGACTGTCTCTCCTCTCATGTAGATGGATGGGCGTGGCACCATCAAGGAGCTCTTCCCCACTGGGAAACAGTTAGAGCCTCTGGTTGCTCCGCTGGCTGATGGAAAGGTTGCTGTTGGACAGGATGATCTAACTGTGGTACTTAATGAAGAAGGAGTTTGCACTCAGAAATGTGCCCTGAACTGGACAGACATCCCGATTGCCATGGGTGAGAAAAAAGACCAAGAACATCAAGATTTTTCTTCTGACTCTGGAACAATATTTTTTAGCTCTATGTCCATTTATATCTATTATTTTGTTAGTTATAACTTGTATTCCACATAAATACAAATTGAAAACAAAATCATAAATAACCAAAAATCTTCTGTGCTCTCATTGGGTCTTTCACAGAGAAAATGTGTCAGTTGTGATCACATGAGAACAGTAAACATGTTTTATTTATAGACTAGAATAGATGATATAAAGCCACAAAATTGATGAACCATGTGTGTTTAGTAAATTTATAAAAAAGACTATTTTTTTAAGGTAAGTTTGTTGTTTATGTTGTTGTATGTTAATTTGTTCATGTAATTTATCAAGCGTGTTTGAATGAACAGGTGAAATTCGACACTTGAGCAGATCAAACATCAGGTCACACTGAGGTTTGCTGGTATTGATTTAAACACAGTGTTTACAAGCATTGCAGTCAGACATTTGGGTGAATTTGCTGTGACGTTCAGTCGTGAGGGAAACTCAGCAGCTGTCTTAATTCTGTTAAACTCTCACTGTAGATTAGATGAGATTAGATTAACGAGCAGCAGCAGTTGCTTCTCTGAGATTATTATTGAAGTACGTTCCAGAACAGTCAAACCTGCTCGGGTCTCTCATTTACTGATGATCAGTTAATCAACTGCATTTCATTAGCAGCACTTTGATACTTTCCTTCTTTAATCTAATGAAGCAGCAAGACGACTTTAACTTTATTGTTGGATTAGGATTTAATGATGCAGTGGAATTGGTTGTGTGTGTTTTTATACACTTAAGATTAGATTAGAATAACTTCAGAACCTGTTAAATATCAGATTCTGTTTAACATTAATCCTGACAGTTCAGTAGCTGGAACATGTTTGATTATCACAAATTCCAAAATACATCTGGAACTACTGCAAAAGTGTGAGATTTTTTTCTGTCAGTTTCAGTTCTGCTTTGATAATCATAGTATCTGAACCCTAATCATGATTTATTTATCAAGATTTGTTGGTTTCCTGACCTTCAAATTTAAGATTTTTGATTGGATTTCTGTCTCAGCTGTTTAGTTTAGTATATATTTAATATGAACCAGATACGAATCCTGTCAGTGACTTATATAACATGTTTAAAGAGGTCCTTCCATTAAAACATTTTTTCTGAGGTTTCTGTTGAATATTTTAGCTCCACAGGTGTTCTTACCTTCATAGTGGGTGAAAACAGGTCAACAACTTCTCTTTCAGTTTTAATCTCTCAAACTACGCAGGTGGTGATAAAACCCGAGTTCTCCCGAGTCCGAACGGCCTGTATCTGTTTCGTTACAACTACTTTGTTCATTAGTATTCATCAGCTCCCGCAGTTGAAACCACGCCTAGCATGCTGCTGGCTAAAAGCTGTTAGCATAAGACGTAGCAAACAGGAAGACACGACGTCTGATGTTGCCATGCACAGCGGGGCAGGAAACAGTATACCTTGCTCTCATAGGCTAGTTTGTTAGCCAATCAGAGTCCAGCAAATTCAAATAATGAATATGAACGAGCTGCTGACGAAGCCTGACGGAAGGAGCCGGGACCACCCGAATTTTAATGCAGACAGATTGAAAGGTCTGTTAATCAGTGTTTCCTGACGTTTTTTAGATTTAAAATGTTTCATATTACTGGTTAATACTTAAGAAATAACCACAAAGTCCTGAAATTTGTATGAAATGGCCTCTTTAATATTAGCATATGAGTTAAACTCTTTTCCCATATTCTCAGAGCACCAGCCTCCCTACATCATTGCAGTTCTTCCACGGTATGTGGAGATACGAACCTTTGAGCCAAGGCTGCTGGTCCAGAGCGTGGAGCTGCAGAGACCTCGCTTCATCATCTCAGCAGGGTGAGACTTCTTTATTACATGATCAAGGCAAAAAGAGACAAAATACAATACAAGGTGTTAAATGACAGTCCATTAGAGCAGATTAAGTCATTATTGTTAAACAAAATAATCTGGAGCAGCTGCTGTTTCAATTCAACAGACAGGAACTTGCTATTTGTATAAAATTCTGTTACTTTTTGTGAAGGATGTAGTAATAAATATAATTTGAGATCATGATTTCTTTCATTTCTTATGATAAGGATGAAGAAATAAAGGATCTCTGTTGTATCTAAATGTGTTTCCTCTTTTTTAACAGGTCTGATATTGTCTATGTAGCAAGCAACCACTTTGTGTGGCGGCTGGTTCCTGTTTCCATTGCCAGCCAGATCCGGCAACTCCTTCAGGACAAGCAGTTTGAACTGGCTCTCCAGCTGGCGGTGAGCAGCAACGTAAATATTTATCACAATAATAAAACTCAAATAGCATAAATGTGGTTGTGTTTGTAGTTTAGCATTCTGAGCAGCAAACCTGAGATGTTTGATCTCGTATCGTCTCATTTGTTTCTCTTTTTCTGGTCAGAAGATGAAGGATGATTCAGATGGTGATAAGAAGCAGCAGATACATCACATCCAGAATCTTTATGCCTTTAATCTCTTTTGCCAGAAGAAGTTTGATGATTCTATGCAGGTGTTTGCCAAACTTGGAACAGGTCAGTCTTCTACTCATCCCAGTAGGTTTTATCTCTGTTTTTGTTTTTAACATCTTACATTTTACATGACATGTGAAGAAAACCTTTCATTTTCATCTAGTACATAACTGTAAAATGTAAATAAAAAAGAATCCAATGATTTAAAAAGCTCATACACCCAAATTTTATAAATAACATGTCGGATGTTGAATCTGACACATTTTAACACTTCATAGAAAATATGAGCTCATTTTGAATTTGATGACATCAACACATGTTGAAAAGGTTGGAGCAAAGGCAAGAAAAGGTTTAAAAAGGACGTGTTACAATTCAGAAACAACTGGAGGAACATTTCACTAGTAATTAACAACAAGGAGCCTTTCAGAGAGGCTCCGCCTCTCTGAGATGTAAAGATGGACGTTGATGGAAGTTCACCAATCTGAGACAAACTTTGTCTTCATTTAGACCAATTCTCTTTCATAGAAGGTCTTGACTTCACAGTAAAAGATCCAGGTGCTGAACTGACCTGCCTGCAGTCCAACAGAAAACCTTTGGGGCATCATGAAACAAACAATCCTCAATGAGGGCACACGCATTCTGGTCTGCTCCCGCTCCCCCCGCCCCCCCCTTCCCCTTTGTTCCACACTTTTTGTGCGTCTCTGAGTCTCCCCTCCGTAAATTCCTCAAACATGAAATTATGGATCTGGTATCGTGGTCACTTACACGTTGGAAAACATTTTTACTACAATTGAGGCTCGTGAAGGGGGAGGAGCCACCATGCTCGGACTCGACCCACGCTCTGTCGGTGGAGGACGGATATATTTGGATTAATGATCGTGGGAACCTGCTGATTGGAGCTGGCAGTCACCTGACGTATCGAAAAATTCGGAATATCAGAAAGTATGTGGCTTATCTGGCAGCACTTGGACTATCAAGCTCGGAGTATCTGGATCATATACTGATGTGGTTAGGATCTCACTGGAAGGATGGGTGTCATCTTGGAGAAGCTGTAGGTTCGGTTCAGTGTGGAGGAGTGATTGATTGGCTGATTTCATCTGATTTGGTCTGATTCGGCTGTTTCAGACTTCCAATGGAAAATGCACCATGTGAACTCAAAGGACTGTTGAATTATGCAGTTCTGCCCAAATCTCTCCTATCTCATTTTAGCTAGGCCTGAAGGTCAACATTCCAACCTCCCCTGAGGAAAATGCAGATGGGACACTCGGTCCCCCCCTGCGTCCCCCCCCCCACTCCAAATGCCCAGATGGGACATACAGACTCTCAAGGATAACTAAAAACATCTGAGAGTGTTGCTCAGCAGCGGTGTTTACATTCCTTTCACAACACACTCACATCATACATTGCAGACACGCCCCTCAATGTCCTCACTGTGTACGTAGTATCTGTTCACCTCCCTGTTAAGGAGTTTTTTTTGTGCTCCCAATCCACCAGCGCCCCCCTGATGGCACTGGGTGAGAGAAATCTTTTTTATCTCCTTTCCTACCCAATGTTGTCTGATAGTCATCTGGTTTCTACACATAGGTTTATGCGTTCTTTTATATATATATATATATATATATATATATATATATATATATATATATATATATATATATATATATACACTCACCGGCCACTTTATTAGGTACACCTGTCCAACTGCTCGTTAACACTTAATTTCTAATCAGCCAATCACATGGCGGCAACTCAGTGCATTTAGGCATGTACACATGGTCAAGACAATCTCCTGCAGTTCAAACCGAGCATCAGTATGGGGAAGAAAGGTGATTTGAGTGACTTTGAACGTGGCATGGTTGTTGGTGCCAGAATGGCTGGTCTGAGTATTTCAGAAACTGCTGATCTACTGGGATTTTCACGCACAACCATCTCTAGGGTTTACAGAGAATGGTCCGAAAAAGAAAAAATATCCACTGAGCGGCAGTTCTGTGGGCGGAAATGCCTTGTTGATGCCAGAGGTCAGAGGAGAATGGCCAGACTGGTTTGAGCTGATAGAAAGGCAACAGTGACTCAAATAACCACTCGTTACAACCAAGGTAGGCAGAAGAGCATCTCTGAACGCACAGTACGTCGAACTTTGAGGCAGATGGGCTACAGCAGCAGAAGACCACGCCGGGTGCCACTCCTTTCAGCTAAGAACAGGAAACTGAGGCTACAATTTGCACAAGTTCATCGAAATTGGACAATAGAAGATTGGAAAAACGTTGCCTGGTCTGATGAGTCTCGATTTCTGCTGCGACATTCGGATGGTAGGGTCAGAATTTGGCGTCAACAACATGAAAGCGTGGATCCATCCTGCCTTGTATCAACGGTTCAGGCTGGTGGTGGTGGTGTAATGGTGTGGGGAATATTTTCTTGGCACTCTTTGGGCCCCTTGGTACCAATTGAGCATCGTTACAACGCCACAGCCTACCTGAGTATTGTTGCTGACCATGTCCATCCCTTTATGACCACAATGTACCCAACTTCTGATGGCTACTTTCAGCAGGATAATGCGCCATGTCATAAAGCTGGAATCATCTCAGACTGGTTTCTTGAACATGACAATGAGTTCACTGTACTCAAATGGCCTCCACAGTCACCAGATCTCAATCCAATAGAGCATCTTTGGGATGTGGTGGAACGGGAGATTCGCATCATGGATGTGCAGCCGACAAATCTGCGCCAACTGTGTGATGCCATCATGTCAATATGGACCAAACTCTCTGAGGAATGCTTCCAGCACCTTGTTGAATCTATGCCACGAAGAATTGAGGCAGTTCTGAAGGCAAAAGGGGGTCCAACCCGTTACTAGCATGGTGTACCTAATAAAGTGGCCGGTGAGTGTATATATATATATACGTATGTATGTATTCTCCTGTGTGACCTTGGCTGACCTCATCGTTGGCGCTGGGCACACGTGCCCCTGGCTGCCTCCGGGAGTGAAGCTCCATGTAATTTCCCCCCGTGGGACAATAAAGGCAATTCAAGTTCAAATTTGAAATTCAGAGACTGTTTAGCAGCTAAAATCCTGCATCAGACGAGAATAAGACTCTCTCCTAAAACTTCAGCAGCTGTTCTCCTCACCTCCCAGATGTTTACAGACAGCTGTTAAAAGAAGAGGGGATGCTACACATAGTTAGAGTTCTGACTGTTTTGCTTCGGTCAAATCCAGTTTGAGCTACTGTTTTTTTTAGTAATGAATAAAATACAGGTTTATAACTTTTTGGGAAATGGGGTTGTAGATGTAGTTGTAAACACATGATGACAGCTTCCTTCCACTTGGTGATTTAACAGAAGGTCTAGTTCCTTTAGAAACTCTAATCTAGTGGCAGTCTGTGTGTATTGTGGCCTGTTTGAAAGAAGTTATATTAAGTTCTTTTTTGTGTGATTGGCAGATCCCACTCATGTGATCGGACTTTACCCAGACCTACTTCCATCAGATTACCGCAAACAGCTGCAGTATCCCAACCCTCTACCTACGTTGTCTGGGGCTGAACTGGAGAGAGCTTATCTTTCACTTATTGATTATCTTACACAGGTGTGTACTTTTGTTTATGTTTAGTACAAAAAGTGTCAAAGATCATGTATGTGTAAAAAACAAAACGAAAAAAAAAACAGGCACCACATGAATTTATGAAAAAGGAGAACAATGTCAATGATTTTAAATAAAAAATAATCTAATCATCTTTCTCCCTTTTCCTGACAGAAACGCAGCCATCTCGTTAAACAACTCAATGATTCTGACCCTTCTACAACATCTCCACTAATGGAAGGCACACCAACCATCAAAAGCCGCAGAAAACTTCTACAAATCATTGATACCACACTGCTGAAATGTTACCTTCATGTAAGGCCAGTTTTAAACACATCCACTAGATTTTCAAATGTATTGAAACACAACACTCTAGATAATTGAATTCAAGAGTTTAAATCGCCTCCATGGCCACAAAAATATAAAATCAAACATCTAGTCATACAAACTGCTTCTACAAACATTGTGAAAGACTGAATTGTTTTCAGGAACTCAGTGAACTCGAGTGCAGTTCCATGATCAGACGCCATCTGGTCAACAAATCACTGCTAAATATTCCACTGATTCAGTTCAACTTTAAATCCTTGAAATAATGGACGGAGGAACTTCCACCCTGATCACATTAGAGGGACAATCAAGACGTGTCAACAAAGACGTGTTCAGAATCTGGACATACAGTGGGGCAAAAAAGTATTTAGTCAGCCACCAATTGTGTAAGTTCTCCCACTTAAAAAGATCAGAGAGGCCTGTAATTTTCATCATAGGTATACCTCAACTATGAGAGACAAAATGGGGAAAAAAAATCCAGAAAATCACATTGTCTGATTTTTAAAGAATTTATTTGCAAATTGTGGTGGAAAATAAGTATTTGGTCAATAACAAAAGTTAATCTCAATACTTTGTTATATAGCCTTTGTTGGCAATGACAGAGGTCAAACGTTTTCTGTAAGTCTTCACAAGGTTTTCACACACTGTTGCTGGTATTTTGGCCCATTCCTCCATGCAGATCTCCTCTAGAGCAGTGATGTTTTGGGGCTGATGCTGGGCAACACGGACTTTCAACTCCCTCCAGAGATTTTCTATGGGGTTGAGATCTGGAGACTGGCTAGGCCACTCCAGGACCTTGAAATGCTTCTTACGAAGCCACTCCTTCGTTGCCCGGGCGGTGTGTTTGGGATCATTGTCATGCTGAAAGACCCAGCCACGTCTCATTTTCAATGCCCTTGCTGATGGAAGGAGGTTTTCACTCAAAATCTTACGATACATGGCCCCATTCATTCTTTCCTTTACACGGATCAGTCGTCCTGGTCCCCTTGCAGAAAAACAGCACCAAAGCATGATGTTTCCACCCCCATGCTTTACAGTAGGTATGGTGTTCTTTGGATCCAACTCAGCATTCTTTCCCCTCCAAACACGACAAGTTGAGTTTCTACCAAAAAGTTCTATTTTGGTTTCATCTGACCATATGATGTTCTCCCAATCCTCTTCTGGATCATCCAAATGCTCTCTAGCAAACCGCAGACGGGCCTGGACGTGTCCTGGCTTCAGCAGGGGGACACGTCTGGCACTGCAGGATTTGAGTCCCTGGCGGCGTAGTGTGTTACTGATGGTAGCCTTTGTTACTTTGGTCCCAGCTCTCTGCAGGTCATTCACTAGGTCCCTCTGTGTGGTTCTGGGATTTTTGCTCACCGTTCTTGTGATCATTTTGACCCCACGGGGTGAGATCTTGCATGGAACCCCAGATCGAGGGAGATTATCAGTGGTCTTGTATGTCTTCCATTTTCTAATAATTGCTCCCACAGTTGATTTCTTCACGCCAAGCTGCTTACCTATTGCAGATTCAGTCTTCCCAGCCTGGTGAAGGTCTACAATTTTGTTTCTGGTGTCCTTTGACAGCTCTTTGGTCTTGGCCATAGTGGAGTTTGGAGCGTGACTGTTTGAGGTTGTGGACAGGTGTCTTTTATACTGATAACGAGTTCACACAGGTGCCATTAATACAGGTAACGAGTGGAGGACCGAGGAGCCTCTTAAAGAAGTTACAGGTCTGTGAAAGCCAGAAATCTTACTTGTTTGTAGGTGACCAAATACTTATTTTCCACCATAATTTGCAAATAAATTCTTTAAAAATCAGACAATGTGATTTTCTGGATTTTTTTTCCTCATTTTGTCTCTCATAGTTGAGGTATACCTATGATGAAAATTACAGGCCTCTCTGATCTTTTTAAGTGGGAGAACTTACACAATTGGTGGCTGACTAAATACTTTTTTGCCCCACTGTATTTTAATGATAAATAGACTATGAAACACAGACAGTGTTAAAGCAGTAGTGAATAACTTTTACAACTTTAAGCTAAAGTTCTGAAACTTGTCTAAGTGGATACTCACCGAAAAACATGTTCATCTTCATATTAGACCCTCTGGACCCTCTGATGGGTTTATAATAGACTGATTAACTTCAGTAATTCAGGTCGCAGCAGGAAGTGGTGTTCTGATGATTTATGTTGCCCTGATAAAAAATGCCGCCATAGTACGAATTGACAACATAATGAGATGTTATTAGAAGTTTATACAGTATTCTTGTTTATGGTGAGTGTGTCCTGTTAATTATTTAATCATGTTTTTATGATCCTTCTCTGATATTTTCTATATAAAAGCCCTCTGGGTCCGTATCCACCATTATTGGGTCCTTCTCCTCTGGGTGTGTCCAAACATTTGCCTGTCGCTCTGACAATGTAAAGAAAGTAAAAATAACATAATATTTAGTGTTCCTGTCCTGGGAGAATTTATTTGATAGGTAAAATATATTTATGGAAAAATATAGAAACAAAAACAAACGATAAATCTGTCTATTGAAGTCCAGATTGTAGAACGGCACATGTATGCAGCACATCTCAACAGGTAGCATATTTTTACAGAACACTGATTCCAGCAACGGCCGTCTGAGACACGGCTGTGGAAATTTATTTAGTACTGCTTTAATAAAGTGACCTGTGTGTGGAGAACAATGTTTTTAATAGTTTCCTTCCCTCATTCAGACCAATGTAGCCCTCATCTCCCCCCTCCTTCGCCTGGAGAACAACCACTGCCACATTGAGGAGAGCGAGTATGTTCTGAAGAAGGCTCAGAAGTACAGTGAGATCATTATTCTCTATGAAAAGAAGGGTCTGCACCAGAAGGGTAAGATGGTTTCTGATGGATATCCTACCTAAAGCTTTTTAACTGTCCTTCTGCAGCTTTGATGTTTGCACGATTAAATCTTTGCTGCTGGTTATTTTTTAAACACCTTTTACACTCCATATGTGGCAATTTGGGTTATCATAGAATCAGTGAAACACATTAAAACACTGGTATTACTGATAAACATTGTGATAATTAAGACTTGAGCTGTTGGGGTTGTCAAGTCACTGCTGAATAGTTTTCAGCAAGAACCATCTCAGAGTTTTTATGCAGCCAGATGAGCGCATAGTTTTACTCCAGCTGCTGCTCTGGAGACTGTGGCTCCATTTAAAATCAGGCAGCCTCAAGTTAAATCTTAACCTTGCACTGCAAAATGGATTCTCACGAGATTTGGAGTTTTCCAAACCCACGAAAATCCATCTTGTACTGCTCCCGTTAAAATATGTCGGTCCAAAAATGATCAGACCAATCATTGTGCTTTGGGGCGGGTGTTCAGGTATGATTGGCAGCAAGTGTCCAGGCAGGCAAAGCAAAACAAACATGGCTGCTGGTGGATGTACACATAAAAGCAGCTATTGAATCTGTTTTAGGACAAGAGACAATTTCATTGTTGACAAATGAGCAAAGATAAGAACTTTGTGTATTTCTTGATGGTAAAGATGTGTTTTGCTTTTCTCAGCGGAAACGATGTGCGTGTTTTACTCCCGAATGGAGTCACAAGAGCTTGATTTACTGTGATTGGCTAAAGACAAATCATTAAAGGGAGATACTTGCTGGAGCGTCCTCCAATCAGCTTAGAATATTATACCAGATGTCCCTCCCTTTTATAGATGGTTTTAAATGGAGCAATTCCAGATGTGTGTGTGTCCAACTCAGAAAGAGGTGGTGAAACACATAGAATTGAGAGGTTAGTTAAATCTGAGACCGGGCTAAATGACACGTCTCGTCCCACCAGATGTAGGTGTCATCAAGCTGAGTGCAAGTTGAAAGAAGACAAACTGCAGCTGTTACTCCAGATGTTAAAGGATTGTTGGCATCATTATCAAACAACTGTAAAAGAAGATAACGCTTCTGATATTCTGTCAAACCGTCAAAATTCACGTGTTTTATTTAGAACCATTGACTCTTTTCTTAATTCTCCACAGACTGACTGGTTACTTGGTGAGAAGGTTGTCTCTACCTGCTCATGACCTCTTAGTCTCTGTTCCTTGCATCTCTGTCTTCATCAGGTTTATCCCTGTAACATCGACTTTACATGAGATTGTTGGTTGTTTAAATCCTGCGAGATCTCCAAATGATACGGTCTCACCTTACAGAGGTTTTCCCCACAGTTTGAACTGGGGTTGATTTCAGGTGGTCCTTAAGAATTTTAAACATACAGTAGTCCAACATCTGACTTAAAAACAGCTTTTAATCCCACATGTCTTGATGAGTCTCAGAGCAAGTTGTTAGTGTAACTCTGGGTGTCGTCTTCTGCTCCTCTTGTGTCCCGCAGGGCTCAGTTCTAGACCCACTTCCTTTTGCTTTTTATTTGCTCTCCCCTGATCTTAAACTGACTGCATTCCACTTGTAGGCTGGTGGCTGCCAAATCTGTTCTTTTCAAAATAAAAGACCCACATTCTATTTTCCTTCTTGTATGTCATATTATTAATTAAATTAATCAACGTCTTATTTTGAAAGAAAAACTTTATCATCAAGCAGCTGGTAACAGATATGTAATTCAAACATATGCTGGATATGTAATATGTTTGTATCTGCTGCAAAACATACAGGAGATCCTTCCTGTCTACAGCTAGAACCCACTACGGGAGATCCTTCCTGTCCACAGCTAGAACCCTCTACAGGAGATCCTTCCTGTCCACAGCTAGAACCCTCTACAGGAGATCCTTCCTGTCCACAGCTAGAACCCTCTACATGAGATCCTTCCTGTCCACAGCTAGAACCCTCTACAGGAGATCCTTCCTGTCCACAGCTAGAACCCTCTACAGGCTATCCCTCCTGTCCACAACTAGAACCCTCTACATGAGAGCCTTCCTGTCCACAGCTAGAACCCTCTACAGGAGATCCTTCCCGTCCACATCTAGAACCCTCTACAGGAGATCCTCCCTGTCCACAGCTAGAACCCTCTACAGGAGATCCTTCCTGTCCACAGCTAGAACCCTCTACAGGAGATCCTTCTCGTCCACAGCTAGAACCCTCTACAGGAGATCCTTCCTGTCCACAGCTAGAACCCTCTACAGGAGATCCTTCCCGACCACAGCTAGAACACTCTACATGAGATCCTTCCTGTCCACAGCTAGAACCCTCTACAGGAGATCCTTCCTGTCCACAGCTAGAACCCTCTACAGGAGATCCTTCCCGACCACAGCTAGAACCCTCTACATGAGATCCTTCCCTTCCACATCTAGAACCCTCTACAGGAGATCCTTCCTGTCCACAGCTAGAACCCTCTACAGGAGATCCTTCCTGTCCACAGCTAGAACCCTCTACAGGAGATCCTTCCTGTCCACAGCTAGAACCCTCTACAGGAGATCCTTCCTGTCCACAACTAGAACTCTCTACAGGAGATCCTTCCTGTCCACAGCTAGAACCCTCTACAGGAGATCCTTCCCGTCCACAGCTAGAACCCTCTACAGGAGATCATTCTCGTCCAGAGCTAGAACCCTCTACAGGAGATCCTTCCTGTCCACAGCTAGAACCCTCTACATGAGATCCTTCCTGTCCACAGCTAGAACCCTCTACAGGAGATCCTTCCTGTCCACAGCTAGAACCCTCTACATGAGATCCTTCCTGTCCACAGCTACAACCCTCTACATGAGATCCTTCCTGTCCACAGCTAGAACCCTCTACAGGAGATCCTTCCTGTCTACAGCTAGAACCCTCTACAGGAGATCCTTCCTGTCCACAGCTAAAAACCCTCTACAGGAGATCCTTCTCGTCCACAGCTAGAACCCTCTACAGGAGATCCTTCCTGTCCACAGCTAGAACCCTCTACAGGAGATCCTTCTCGTCCACAGCTAGAACCCTCTACATGAGATCCTTCCCGACCACAGCTAGAACCCTCTACATGAGAGCCTTCCTGTCCACAGCTAGAACCCTCTACAGGAGATCCTTCCCGACCACAGCTAGAACCCTCTACATGAGATCCTTCCTGTCCACAGCTAGAACCCTCTACAGGAGATCCTTCCCGACCACAGCTAGAACCCTCTACAGGAGATCCTTCCTGTCCACAACTAGAACCCTCTACAGGAGATCTTTCTCGTCCACAGCTAGAACCCTCTACAGGAGAT
>SSNP01000266.1:0-27858 GCA_006937955.1 Pachypanchax playfairii
GGACTTGACAAAAGCCCACATCGAGTCTTTTGACCAGGCTGTGACTGACGGACTCAGCCGCGTCGTACAGGTCAGTTACACTTACTTGTAATGTAGTTTTAAAATATGACCAGCTGGTTTTTCTCTGTAAATCTTGTTCTGCGTTATAACTTCTGTTGTTTGAGCGTGTTTTGATGTTTGTCAGGCAATTCCTCCTCTGGAGTTCATGTCCAAAAATGACAAGGTGAGTCTCACTTTCGTGGACGCCATCATCCACAACCCGGTGGTCGGGAAGGGGAGCATCTGCACACAGATGAAAGTGTTCCCAGCTGAATGCAGAGGAAGAAGATGCACGTACAAAGGAAAGCTGGTGGTAAGAATGAAACATTTATAGATTTGCTATTATAGGAAAAAAATACTTTGAAATTGAAGCAGATCATATTGCAGCTGGAAGTGTAACTAGAGCAGGGAATGGATTTGTTCTGTTATTTCAGGCAGACATCAGCTGGGCGATTAACGGAGTTCCTAAAGGCATCATCAAGCAGTCTCTGGGTCAGGTGCCAATCATGGTGAAATCCAAGCTGTGTAACCTGCACGGCATGTCGCCTGCAGAGCTCGTCAAACATCACGAAGAAGCAGAGGTTTACTTTGCTGATAAACTTGTAAACTGACCAGGAAGTTTTTCCAAACACGTTTTCGTTATTAATACAGAATAAACTCCCTTCAACAGGAAATGGGAGGTTATTTCATTGTGAATGGAATTGAGAAAGTTATCCGTATGCTGATTATGCCACGGAGGAACTATCCCATCGCCATGACGAGACCTAAGTGGAAGAGCAGGGGTCAGGGATACACTCAATATGGTAAATACACACTTTTGGAGGATGTGCTGAAACGGTCTGAAAACATCACAGTTTATTTTTAACAGCATGCTGTTTATAATGAGTCTCATATTTCTTGTTCCTCTTGAAGGTATTTCTATGCGTTGTGTGAAGGAAGAGCACACAGCAATCAACATGAACCTCCATTACCTGGAAAATGGGACTGTAATGCTGAACTTCATCTACCAGAAAGAGCTCTTCTTTCTCCCTTTAGGCTTTGCCCTGAAGGTATCAGTCAGTCAGAGCTTATTAAGAAAAGTGTTTTTATATAATGAATTACATTTAAACTTAAACTGAGCCGGAACTGTTTAATGTATTAGTTCATTGTCTTTTCTGTAATGGTCTTCAGGCCCTAGTGGACTTCACAGACTTCCAGATCTACCAGGAACTGATCAAAGGTCTTGAGGATAATTCCTTCTACAAAACATGTGTGTCAGAGATGCTGCGCATGGTGATGGAGGAGGGCTGTACCACTCGCAGCAAGGTGCTCGGTTACCTCGGAGAGCGCTTCAGGGTCAAATTAAATCTGCCTGAGTGGTACACAGACGAACAGTGTGCCAACATCCTCCTAAAGTAAGTCTTGTTAAATGTAGTCAATCCATTTGTTTGGGTTTACACCCTGCTGTCATGTTTCTGGTACAGGTTTACACAATCTTCTAACTCAGTGCTTTTTGTTTGTTTCGTGCAGTGAATGCATTTGTATCCACCTGAAGTCAGATGTAGAAAAGTTCCACCTGCTTTGTCTGATGACTCGGAAGCTTTTCGTGTATGCCAAGCAGGGGTGCATGGAAGAAAACCCCGACAGCATAATGTGTCAAGAAGTTCTGACTCCTGGTCAGCTCTACCTCATGTTTCTGAAGGCAGGTGTTACATTTCACTCTCTGTAGTGCTGCACATTTAACTAACACAAAATGTAGTTGTATATTTAAATGTATTTTTACATAAATTTCCTTTCTAAAAATAATGAAACAGGAAAGAATGACGGCGTGGTTGGTGTCAGTCAAGCTTTCCTTTGACAAAAGAGGATCCAAACTGTCTGCAGGATGGTCCACTGATAATGTGGTGAAGATGTTAAACATGGGTTCTGATGTGACTAAACCTTTTGAGTATTTGCTGGCCACTGGAAACCTCCACTCCAAAACAGGTACGGACACTAAAACCTTGTGAGAGTGCATGTTATGTTGTGTATTGTTAAAAGCCGTGTCTTTGTGTCCACAGGTCTCGGGATGCTGCAGAACACAGGCCTGTGTGTTGTAGCTGACAAACTCAACTTCATCCGCTACTTGTCCCATTTCCGCTGTGTGCACAGAGGAGCAGCGTTTGCCAAGATGAGGACCACCTCTGTTCGGAAACTGCTGCCGGAGTCCTGGGGCTTCCTGTGTCCTGTCCACACTCCAGATGGAGAGCCCTGTGGACTCATGAATCACATGACTGCAAGCTGTGAAATAGTTGCACCCACCACGATCACCACATCCCTGCCTGCTCTGCTCTGCAGCCTTGGTGAGCCCAGCTAAGAATCCAGCATCCTAAACAGTTTTTTCGGGGTTAAATGTTAAAGTCTTTTGTTTTTGCTGTGGAAGGTGTGACTCCAGTAGATGGATCTCCTGCTCAGGACTTTTCAGACTGCTATCCTGTGGTTCTGGATGGAGCTGTTGTAGGTTGGGTGGAGAGTGACTTAGTTCCTGTTGTTGTCGACTCATTACGCAGGTTTAAGGTATGGAAACAGTTTTCATCTATTAGATGTCACCTGTCCTGTTTGTACATGAACTGATTGTTTTGAATCTACTCCAGGTGCTGAAGGAAAAGAAAATTCCCCCATGGACAGAGATTGTCCTTGTTCCAAAAACGGGTAAGGCCAGCTTATATCCTGGCCTCTTCCTTTTCACAACACCTTGCCGCATGATGAGGCCTGTACAGAATTTGGCTCTTGGCAAGCAGGAGCTGATTGGGACCTTTGAACAGGTTTGTGTAGCTACGCTTGTCAGAAGATGTTTGAATACATGAACATCAACAACAGTCTGTTTGTGTCACTGCAGCTCTACATCAATGTTGGGATCATGGAGAATGAGATAGAACCTGGTGTTACTACACACCAGGAGCTGTTTCCTCACAGCATGCTCAGTGTGGTGGCAAATTTCATTCCTTACTCGGACCACAACCAGAGTCCTAGAAACATGTACCAGTGTCAGATGGGTAAGTTTGGGTCAATGTTGGTTCTGCCAAACACTGAACATAAAAAGACACCTCAGAATCTGTTTCTTCCAGGTAAACAGACTATGGGGTTTCCTCTGCACTCATTCATGGATCGCTCTGATAACAAGCTGTACCGGCTCCAGACCCCACAGAGCCCACTGGTCAGGCCCTATATGTACGACCATTACAACCTGGACAACTACCCAAGTGGCACCAACGCCATTGTGGCTGTCATATCCTACACAGGCTACGACATGGAAGATGCCATGGTTAGTTATTATTATTATTATTGTTAAAGGGATTTTTTTGAAGTTGTGGTGAGAATGAGGTAGTGACACGTTTCGTTCTTGTTAGATTGTGAACAAGTCTTCATGGGAGAGAGGCTTCGCTCACGGGACGATCTACAAGACTGAGTTAGTGGACCTGGCAGAGAAGGTGAGGGGAGAAGACAGTGTGGTGTTTGGGATCAAGGAAGGGGACCCCAAAGTAAATGGTAAACTGGATGCTGATGGACTGCCTCATATCGGTTCCGTGCTTCAGTATGGAGACCCCTTCTACGGCTACATCAACCTTAACACAGGCCAAAGCTTTGTTCACTTCTACAAGTAAAAGTTTTACCTTCTTTTGAAGATTGTTTATTTTAATAGAAAGAAAAAAAGGAAACGTCACATATTTCTGTTGTATTTTTAGGAGTCAAGAGGCCTGTGTGGTGGACAACATCAAGGTCTGCAGCAACGACTCTGGCTCAGGTCGTTTTAGACGCATTTGCATTACCGTTCGAGTGCCGCGAAACCCAACTATCGGTGACAAGTTCGCTAGCCGTCATGGTCAGAAGGGCATCCTGAGCCGCCTGTGGTCGTCAGAGGACATGCCTTTCACTGAGAGCGGCATGACTCCAGACATTTTGTTTAACCCTCATGGTTTTCCGTCCCGTATGACAATAGGAATGCTGATTGAAAGCATGGCCGGTAAGTCTGCTGCTCTTCACGGCCTGAGCCACGATGCCACACCGTTTACCTTCTCCGAGGAAAGTTCTGCACTCGAGTACTTTGGCAAAATGCTTCAAGCAGGTGGCTACAACTACTATGGTACCGAGCGGCTGTATAGTGGGATAAGCGGCCAGGAACTGGAGGCGGACATTTTCATCGGTGTGGTCTACTACCAGCGGCTACGACACATGGTTTCTGACAAGTTCCAGGTGAGGACCACAGGAGCACGAGACAAGGTGACCAATCAGCCTGTCGGAGGGAGGAACATCCAGGGAGGGATTCGTTTTGGGGAGATGGAGCGTGACGCCCTGCTGGCTCACGGCTCCTCCTTCTTGCTTCATGATCGTCTGTTTAACTGCTCAGACCGCTCGGTGGCTCAGGTGTGTGTGGACTGTGGCAGTCTCCTGTCCCCGCTGCTGGAGAAACCTCCACCCTACTGGTCCGCCATGCGCCACAGGAAGACCATCTGCACCCTGTGTGGCAAGAGTGACTCTATCGACTCGGTGTCTGTTCCTTATGTCTTTCGCTACTTTGTAGCTGAACTTGCAGCGATGAACATCAAAGTCAAATTAGAAGTGAAGTAAAATGTTTCAGGGTAAAATAAAAGATGTGCCTTAAATGTAAAAGCACAACTAAAAACCTCTAACTGTCATTTGAACTAGTTTTAGCTTTGAGTCTTTGAAGTTTTCAAAATGAGTTCTGCAAAATGCAAATTCACTAAGAAGACCTGATGTCAGTAAAGTGTCATAGATTCCATCTGCCTGCCAAGACGTTTAGACTATATAATGATCTATGAGACAAATAAATAGCTCTAGTATTTTTTTTCTTGAGGCTGCTTCATAAAAATATATAAATAAGAGTATTATGTACTTTTTCAGTGTTCTGCATGAATGCTGCATTTTATTCAAGTCGAACTGCTTTAACAACATGACAGATTAAAACCTTTTAAGTTCTTTATTTTGATCAATTATTGCAAATATGCATTTAAAGGTAAAATATGGAATATTTTTTAACAACATTTACCTCCACGGGGTCTTTATAGGGGTGTAGAATGAAAACAGTATTGCCTTTAAAAATTCTATTCAAAGTAAAATATAATAAAATATTTATTTTGACGGGCATGACAGCATTTTGTTTACATCTACCAGCCAATAGTGTGCAGAGAAGTGGACACCATTGCGAGTTGCCTAATATGATGAATACTCCATAATAGCGATGCTGGTACTGTGGAGGGGGGCGGAGTCAGCGGGTCGAGAAGCTGCTTCATTGCGCTGGGGATTTTGTCAGTTTGAGTTAGTAATTTTCGTGGCATTAGAGCGTCCGCAGGGCGTGGAGCCTCGACGGCTGGAGGCCTTGTTCTGTTGTTGCAACTGCGGCATCCGCACACTAGATGTTGAGATGTTTGTGTTCCATATTCCACCTTTAAATGAGTTTTTAAAAAACTCACTGTAGTGGATTATGAAGATGCTGTAAACAAAAGTCTTGAAAAAGAAGTAAACATCCTGTAAAACCTCCACTGAGATAGTGTCTGACACTTTTATCTATTTTAACTTAAGAAGTACATTTTCCTCAGATTTTAGAGAAATGTGACTAGGATGAGGTCAGGTTTGTTAGAACCTCTGGTAGATCAAGCACAGTAGGGATGGTGTAGTCTGGCTTCACTGAACCATCTAACGCTGCATCTGCGTCACTGTGAATCCACACTGTGGCTCGAACTCCAGCATTAATCCCACCCTGAATATCTGTGTCCAGAGTGTCTCCCACCATCACGCAGTCCTGTGCCTTTACACCCAGCATGCTGAAACACAACTCAAAGATGGAAGGGAATGGTTTCTGCTCTGCATGCTCGCCCCCAATCACAATAGCATCAAAGAACTCTTCACATTTCACTGCCTCCACCTTTTCCCTCTGAGTTCGAGCTTCTCCGTTGGTCAGCAGCAGCAGCTTGTACCTGCTGCGAAGTTGTTTCAGGAGTGTGCGAACTTCGGGGGACAGACACAGCACCTCCAAGCGGCTATTTTTCCACATGTAGTAGCACTGAGCTCCCAGAGATGGTGGGAAACCGCTACCCAAAATATCCACAATGCTTTCTTCCCAGTGACACACACGGAGGTCATCCATGGATCTGCTGGAAGAGGAGTCAAATCTCTCATGCAGAAGCTTTTGCTTGAATTTCTCACAAATGTTGCGGACGGTGTCGTCATCAAGATCCAGGCTGGTTTTCAAAAACTCACTGGTCTGTAAAATTCACACATAGTGGAAAACATTTATATTTTGAACAGAATTCTGATCAAACGTGTTCACTTCACCAGCTCAAGACAGCAGACGAGGTAACTGATACTTGTTTTAATAAGTTACTGTGTTACACCAAAAACTGGTTTGATCCCTCAAGATTAGATGTGTATTTTACTATATCAGATAACTTCCAACAATTTAATATACATGATAGAGAAGTTAGGACCTAGAAGTTAGCTTTATCTTCAGAAGCCTTTGAAGCGTTTCATCCAAAACCCAGAAGTTTCTAGAGTGAGAAACTGAACGAACACACAAAATAAACACGTTCTCTATAACAATGATTAAAAGAAACATCAATGGTAAATAGATGGACAGCAAAATATAAAAGGTGTAAACAAACAGATTTTCCTCCAATCAGAACTACGGGCTCTTTCAGCTTCCGTGTCTGTTAACCAATCAGATTAAAGAGGAAACTGACAACCAGCGATGATACCATTCATATCCAAAATAATGTTAATTCTCACTTACTACTAATGATGTAATAGTGCGTATTAAATATATAAAATAGCAGGTGTTATCCTCTTGTAATACATGATAAATTCGAGGTTACAGCCACTTGAGCTAAGCTGGAAATGAGATTTTACTGAGACGAACATGTCAATCCTTAATCACCTTTTGAATCGCCGCTTCACCAGCCTGACTCGTTTCTACAAGCGTGTTATCCAAGTCAAACAATATCGCTTTCACAGCCTTTCCGTCCATGTCCAGAGCACGTCGTTCCACGTTTAGGAGAAATATTACTGGTCTGCGGAAGTAGAGTTAAAACAGATGCATCATGGGAGTTAGAGTTCTGAAAAGACTTTGTTTTTTTACCTGCGATCTTTGTCCTCAAGGTGGCGTTTTAAATCAACATTCACGTAATTATTTCTCATATCTTTCCTGGCTCTAACTGTGGACTGCTTTTTAAGATATTTCATCTACACAAACGTTGAATTTCAAGGACATTTTTGCAGTTTTGTACAACTTTCCTGCTATTTGTGCATTAATTCTACTAAAATCCTCTCTAAGTGCATATTCCTTACAAAGAAGAGGGGGGAAACGGTATAAACATGAAAAGAACATCAAACTGAATAAAACAGAACAAACAAAATGAATCTGTCTTATTTAAAAAAAAATCCCTATTATATTATTTAATCCTCCATTTCCTATGAAACTTTATTTTCCAGTAACTTCACCAAGAAGGAACCTTATCTAAACTATTTTTAGAAACATGATAATCACTCAAATTAGCTGGAAACAGTAGTTTCAAGTTTCTAAATAAAAGCACTACGTGACTCCTCACCATGTATTTTGCCAATTTAAACACATTCCGTGACACGACAGTCTTTCAAAAATAAAAACATTCCTCAGTTCTTATGCAACCTATGCTCTAACTCAGCCTCTTATCTGGCAGAGGGCCAGAGGTTCACACGCAACGCTGTGCATGGCTGTTGCACTACCATGTTGAGACCAACCAGTCACAGATCACAACAACCTCTTCTCACATTACCAGAATGTTCCGACTGCAGTGCAGGTGTTTGTATCAGGAAAAAACCTGCTAATTAATTCAGTATTTTTTTTGGAACAAACATGCTTAAGATAAACTATAAATTAGGAAATGGTGTAAGAGGCTGAACCTGTTATCAGATCAAACGGCTGCTGCATACGCATAAAGGAAACGGCTGTTTAAATGACAGACTGCAACAAACAAACCTGAGAGATTGTTTTTAATAGACTTCTTTTAACTTTGAAAAGGGGAAGTAAAACACAGACACTGGATACTTCAAAAGCCATGTAAAAGTGTAAAGATGGAATTTCCCGTCTTATGTGGGGGTGGAGATGACTTCCTTTACAGTTACACTTCTGTGTAACTCTGGGTGGCCGTCAGCTGGGCATGAATCCCCTGAAAGTTAGTTAGATCATGTGTCCTTTCTCTGAATATTATGGAACGTCTTCATTGCATGAATGTGACCCAAGTATTTTTGTACAGGTGTACTTCTATCTGAAAAGTGTTGGTGAAGAGTGTCAGTCATCCAGGTTATAGGACAGTAATCCTAAAAGTAAAAAAAAAGGCCAATTTAGGTCTTTCAGATGTTTTTTTTTATTTATTTATGCTGTACTCAAGTTACACTGAGGAACAAGTGATTCTTTAGTACGAGCAGTTTTATTTGGAGTTCTTGATGCTCATGATCAAACTGAATATTACAGAGTAGCAATTTAAAAAAGTGAAACTTATGTGACAACAGATGTTTATGACAGGAAGGGTGCCGCTGGCAAGTTATGAAAAAGCCATCAGTTAGGTTAATCCATTCTTAAAATTATGCAACATCATTTATATTTAAACATTTATCAGTTCTGAAAGATGTGATTCTCCTGAGATACAGAAAGAAAACACAATAACTGGAATTCTGTTAGCTATCCTTTATCAAGATGATCCAATCAGACATTTCCTCTGATAATAGAGATAAATGTGACCAAAAACACATGAAGATGTAAGATTTTATCGGACTAAGATCTAAAGAGAAACATTGGTGTTCTTAAAGCCACTTTGTGGTGGAGGATGGCAACCTGCACGTACACACAAACAAAAACAGCACGAACTGGGTCGGGATGGTGTCTATTTATATACTTTATATCTTGCATTGCAGTTATGTAATGTTCATCATGATGAAAGAGTGATACTCTTTTCTGCAAAGCTCCTGTAAATTGTCTGTCAGAGCAGCAGGTGCCGTTTAAAAAAAACACACAAAAAAAAAAAATCAAAATTTTACATTTTAAGTTTGATTTAACACACAAATTGCAGCTCCATGGTTCTGAAGGTCATTTCATCCACGTGCACTAACACAGTATGTTTGTGAAATTTGAATTAATTAATCTTAATATTTGGTGTGTAATAAATATATACTATATATATATTATTTCTGCCAATGGAAAGGTAGGATCTTGTTTGTCTGGCAGATTGCCAGAGTCTCCAGTGGTCCCTGTTATTGTGCTGATACATGTGAGTTCCTCTGATCAGCCGCTGAACAGCACAGCAGCAGGAAATCAGCCAAACTCTATGCATGGTCACCAGATTATATAGCACCATGTTGTATGGTGTGTTTGTAAAAGGACCTGAGTGAGTCTGAGTCAGGAGAACAGGAGGATATCTAGATACACAGATTTCCCAAAAACAAACTGAAACTAAATAATACAAAGTACTAAGAGTAAAACACAGTGGGTACTATAAAAACAAGAAGAGAACACACAAAAAAAAATCCTAAATAAAAGAAAAACAAAAGTTAAAGAAACACAAAAAGACTGAGAAACTAACGGAACTGTTAGAAAGTATATTATAACTTGGAGAACAAAGAAAACTAATAAAGGGCTAATGCACACATCAACGAGAAAAATATAAATAAACACTCTAAACAAAAATGAAGCAGAAACGAATACAAATGAAAGATGATTGAAGAAATAAACAAAAATAAATTAAAACCTGATAACAACTAGGAGCAAAATGAGATAATAAATAAAAGACAAAAGTGGAATAAACAAAGTAAGAACCAGCAATTCTGACAATAAATAACTAAAAAGCAAAACACAAAATCCTTTCAAAATAAAATCACAAAACACCCCTTACACCCCCCCCCCCCCCACGTAACTTCCACATGACCTTAACAAAGGAAGTTCAGGAAAACGAGCCACAGGCTGCACAAAGGACGTGTCTCCGGGGACGGCCCGAGAGCTGGAGATGTAAAACAGTAGGTTGCTTTGGAACAGTTTTGGGGAAAATGACTTTAAAAAGTAATTCGTTATAGTTACTCTCTACATGTTCCAAAAAAGTAATTGAGTTAGTAACTGAATGACTCCACAAAAAAGTTATCTGAAAAAGTAACTGACTGTATTACACAACAAAAAAACAACTAATTCCTTGAATTATGCAAATAAAACTGATTCTGCTACAGAACCGGCCATCGACTGAACTCTGGTCCTCTGAATGCAAGGCAACCCTCCCACTAGACTACTATGGCCAGCTTGTCCTCTAATCCACCCAGCCACCATACCACATTATGTAGTTTATTTTACTAATTCATAGTAACACACTGCATTTTATATTCACTAACGATTTTCATTTCATTTCATTTATTTCGATCTCCATTAGCTGCACATGAGCAGCTACTCTTCCTGGAGTCAACGATAAGGGTGTTGTAACACTGGAAATTGTAATTAATTAGATTATTCCGTTAAGGAAAATCTAATCATGTTGCGTAACTCAGTTACTTTGAACTATATGGAGACACTGGATCACAGGAGAACCATCAGAAGGTTGTTCTGGAGGTTAGCCTAGTGGCCAAATAGAGAGACCGTAGAGACCGTAGAACACAGGAGGACCCTCAGAAGGTCGGCTGGGAGGCCACATAAAGAGTCCTTGAAACACAGAAAGACCCTCAGTAAGTTACATGAAAAGACAGCGCGCAGGAGAACCCTCAGAAGATCGACCTGGAGACCACATGAAGAGGTGTTTGGACCCCTGAGGTAATTCCAGAAGTTGGCCCAGTGGCTGAACACAGGAGGACCATCAGGATGCTGGCCAGGAGGCCACGAAGAGGTATTTGTATTATAACAGTACTGTAATATTTGCTATTAAAAAGGTTTTGTGTAATTTATTGTCAGTAATGTTTCTGCAGCAGGTCTACAGAAAGAGAAAATAAATAAATTACTGAAAACTCCAACAGTTGTACAAAACCTAAAGAGAAACTAATTCCTCAGCTGATGTCATTTTAATTCTGTTTCAGTGGAAAATACATCAAATGAATGAATCATGATATACTTACTAAAATGTTGTGTAACTGTGACTTCATTTAACAGATGAATCTTGACTGCAGTCTGCTGAATAGATGCTTGTTACTCATTTACAGGAAGTCAGAATAAAAACTAAAATGCCCCTTAAAGATACTGTGAAGGCAGGTCAAGCTAGAACTTGCGAGGGAGACACAACCCCAGAAAGACTGCTGAATTTCACAACTCCCAAAAAGTTGATGAAATTATGAGTGGAGCTGTTTACCAGTTAAGATGTCATGATTCAGCCTGAGGCTTCCCAGAGTTTGAGACCTCTCTCTGTAAGCACAGCCTGGATGCATCCTTCTAAAAAGGAATGAATATTAACCCTAACCCTTTACATTTGGGGTTGAGGAGCACCCTTACAGGAAGTATGGGTACTAGTGTTCAATGAAGCACCTAGATAACCCCCTCTCATGAGGAATCACACAAGAACATTAGATTCTAATAACATCACTCAAACCAAACGTGTGTGTTTCCACAACAGTATCTGGGCATGTACGTACGTATATCTAAAACTGACCTTTCATGAACATTTACAGCTAATGGTGCGTTCACACCGCCCAGCGCGTCCAGGCAGCAGGGCAGCTAGATTACATGTAAAGTCTACTGTATGTTACTAAGCAGCAGGTGGGCGTCAAGCTGCGCCGAGCTGCCATGCAGCACGCGTCTGCGCGTCCACGCAGCTGCTGCTCGGACGGTCCGTCAAGGCGTCGAGGCAGCTGCTGCTTGAAGTTGGGAAAATTGAACTTTGGGGCAGCAACCAATCAGCAACTCTTTTCATTGATCACGTCATCAACGGCTAGATCTACCAGTCATTCAAATTCATTTCAAAATAGAGGAGAAACTGATTATTACTGTCTGTAACCACCGCGAACTATATGACTCGTCTTTGTATTTTTATAAGGACAGGAAGAGATCAGACTTTATCTAGCCTGACCAATCAGATCCTCCTGCATTATGTTCAAATGCAGAAGGGTCTGACACCGGAGCCACACACGATCATTTCCATGTCAAATTTTATGACTGACCAACTACATATCACCTTTGTTGTGCATCATCCTGAAAACACGGAACTAGCGTTTTCCACCCAGAGCACAACATTCAACATGGCGGAGTCGGCTGTGGATGAAGTGTTTACTTCTGTGTTTGCACAGTGTTTGATTGGGGCGGTCAAATACGTGAACCGAGTGTTCAATGACACCTCGTATTCGCAAGTTTTTAACACAAAAGTGACAACTGTCATTAATATTCGTCTTTTCTCCTCCATTAAACACGGCTCTGTAGCTACCATTACGGCTCTGTAGCTACCACTACAGCTCTGTAGCTACCATTACGGCTCTGTAGCTACCATTACGGCTCTGTAGCTACCATTACGGCTCTGTAGCTACCATTACGGCTCCGCTCGCTAAACCTTTTGTTTTTGTTCAGCCTCATGTGTATCCCCTTTAGCGTCACATATATTGCGTCACTTCCGGGTTTCTGTGATTGGTTCTCTCTCAACTGGCTAAGCCCGCCTTCGAATTTGAGAGACAGCGGTTCAGCTCCAGGCCCTCACGTCTTTGTAAAGTATTCTGTCAAAGACGTGAGGACCTGGTTGATCAGGTGAGACTTTATCTGGAGGAAGATATCGGAGGATATTGGAGTTCCAGGTAAACAGTTTCATACTTTATGAAACTCAGATTGTCTCAATGGGGTGTATCCATAAACTCTGCAAATGAGCCCGAAGACGACGTTGTATAGTTTTATTTATTAAATAAATCCAAGCCACTCTCTCGACATGATCCATCATGTTGTAAATAACTATAACACCAGAGAAATCCCCCGCCCGCCTGTGATGTACTGACGTGACGCGCCGACGCGAACTGTGCAAAGTGTGCTAGCAGCAACTTTCGTCCGTTTGAGCGTTTTGCTGCCTGGACGCGTTGGGCGGTGTGAACGCACCATAAGGGGAGCAAAAGCTACAATGAGCAAGAACATCAAATGAACCAAACCAGAAGTCCAAGCCATAAACTCAGATAACCCAAAAGGTTGGAACCCAAAGATTTCTAATTAAAGACCAAAAAAAAAATGCTGAAAAACCTTGTAAAATAGTCACTAACAGCAACAAAAATTACACAACCTAGTCTCTGGAATCACGACAGAGATGAGCTGCTTGGAGGATTTATGATTTATTTTGATCCCAAAACTGACAGGTGAAAAAGTGCTTAATTTATTTTTTTTTTAACTTCTGCATTCAATTTCTCAAAATAAAACAAACAAAATATATAAAGAACATTTCTGCCTTTTTTAAAAGATCAAATGAAACACTCATAATGAGTGACAGTTCTTAAAGACAAAATCCTTACAGCACTGGATTTGTTCATGAAGAAGTCAGTGTTAAATGTTTGTTGCTGTTTGAATCTGTTTGTGTGTGCGTGTGTGTGATAGAGCTCTTCAAATCCACAGGAGTCTAAGTACAGATTCCGCATCACGTCACTGCAACCCAAAGGTGCAATTTTCCTTCTGACTGGATAAGGAAACAGGACAAGCTGAGACAGATGACTGGGTGAAGTGGATCCAAAGCTTTGATGCTTCTCTCTGACACAGGCAAAGAATACCACAACACAGACACAACTAGCTAGTCATTTGTACTGCAACTGAAAAAAAAACAAGTATCACATTACTTCATGTCTATATTTTTTCCCAATCAGGAGAAATATTTCGATCACTAGCTACGTTTACATGGGCACATTTAATCGGAATAAACGCCAAATCGGAAAAAAAAGACGTCATGTAAACATGTCAATCAGAATGTTTTGATCCGATGCAGCCTGATCGGAATTAAATTTACTTCCGATCGAGAGGGGTGGTTTTGTCCGATCTTCATTCAGATAGACGTGCATGTATACACCCATTAGGAAAGAAAGGGTGAAAAATACCCACTGCGCATGCGTACAACTTCAGCGTGACGTCTTTCCGCTTTCGCAGATCCAAGTAGAAAACATAGCGGGAGGTAAACAGAAGTGGTCTGCTGGTGCAGTCATCCTGTCATCCTGCTCTCCTCTCCTGTGGCGGAGGAGCAGTAGTAATATGTATTCAGCCTCTAGCTTGGTTAATGCGACCAGTAAAAACCCAAACATAAAGGTAATCACCCGCAGAGGGTCCATATTGGGGATAACGTGAGTCAGCTCGAGCACACGATGGGGCGGGAAAGACGTGCAGAAAGGACGGAGTTTGTTTACTTTTTTTTCTTCCCCCGGAAAGACAACTCGCTGTGCGCATGCTCAACTCATTTAACCTGATTGAGTGCTTGGTGCATGTGTACTCATGACATGATCAGATCATTTCAGTTAGTGTCCATGTGAACAGGGATTTGGGAATTCCGATCGACCAAGATTTTAATCAGATTGGGGAAATTTGGTGCATGTAAACGTAGCTACTGACAGCTTGAGACTGTTTGTACAGAGTTTCAGAAAAAAACTTTTATGCCAAAATTGTGTTTCAACAAACTCTAGAATACATAAAACAAAGTGAAAAATCAAAATACAAGTAAGGTTTGTACATAAATAAGTGATTTCAACCAAAGTTGCGTGAAAATTCAGAGCTGCGAGACTTGATCTCTGCAGTTAGTCTTGGTCTGCTAGAAGGTCTCCTTCCAGTGCTGCATGTCCCAAACATCTACCTTGGAAGGAATCCTGAAGACCTTTCGACCCGATGTTCAAACCACCAGTGGCGGCTGGTGAAATATTTTTTGGGTGGGGCTGCAAAAATCCAATCAAGTGACAGTCAATAAAAAATTTGTAAAGATGAGTTAATGTAAACCGTGGATTTTTTTTTTTTAACTTAAATTAAATATTTAACAAAGAGTTTATTCAATTGTAAAATAAAAAAATCGATCCCCTGAACAGGTTAATCTAGTCAGCCAAACAGACACATTTTGTGTATTAACATTAAATTCTGTGTTAAGTATTATTTAATATAATATAAACATTAAATATGTTTGATCATCTTAATAGTCCAGCACTGGATAAACCTCCACAGTTGTGTCCAGTGTGTCTCAGGAAACGTCCCACTGTGCTGTAGAAACAGTTCTCCATGCAGCAGGTCACACTGACGAGATGCTGAATGAAGACAAAACACTCCTCAATGTGCAGCAGGACGGTGTCACACACCTGGAAAACTGGTTTTTATTATAATAAACTTACAGCCATCTACTAGTCATAACAACTTTTTTTTCTTTCCAGACTTCTCTATCACTGGGTTTAACAAGTTTTATTCTACCAGAAAACAAAAAGAAAACATTGTTCTTACTTCTGTTATCTATGTGTCTCCTGGTGTTCTCTTCTTTTTATTTTCAGACAGATGTTTCATATCCCTCCTCACTCTTGTAACAGTCCAGGATCAGAGCTGCTTGCTTTAAACAAACTGAGTTAGCATAGCTACATCCAGCTAGCTCAGAGAGAAGCCTCCTCTGCTTTCCTTTCTCATTTACCGGCTGTTTATTAGCAGATAATCTCGCGGTATTTTAACGTGGTTTGAGGAGCTTCAAAAATCGTCCTTCGTGAAGTTATTTTCTCAGTATTTATTGGCTAAATTAAGTTCTTCCATTTGGCAATGCAGATCTGTAATTGGCTAATTCGATCTAAAAGCCCGCCTCTTGAGGGCGATTTCTCCAGCGCCCCAGAGCTGAACTAGACATATGAGAAGTGAAGAAGCAGGAGGAAATCATATTTTACAAAGTAATTTATGTCTTTCAGAAAGTATTTATACAATCTTCTCAGTATATAAATATACATAAGAGTGTTTTTAACTCTAAATACATGTAATAAAATATATATATATATTTATTTGTTGCCACATCATGTTTTTGGGAGGGTGGCACCCTCTATTGGCCAGCCACCACTGCAAACCACCTCAACTTTCAATGTGCAGGAGCAGGAACTCTACACTGAGCTCCTCCCAAATAACCAAGTTCATTTCTCTGGAGGAAGTTCATTTCAGTCATTTGGTAAATGTGATCTAATTCTTTTGGTCTTCCGACTATGTAGCAAGAAAAAGAGAAAAATACGGGTTTTGGTTTTCCAATAGCATTCATGTAAATCCAAGAAGAGGAACGTCCTCCTTTGAGCCTGAACAACAACTTAATGTAAGTCAATTTAAGTTTTTCATTTCACAAGTAGTATTTAAAGAAGTAGTTTTAATCTATGACTGATTTTCAGTTAAAGGTGGGATATGGAACATTTTCATAAAAAGCAATATTTATAACAAAATAATGCCTCCACGGGATGTTTAGAGAGTTGTAGAATGAAAATACACTATTTCCTCTAAAAATTATATTTGAAGTAAAATATTGTAAAATACGTTGGCATTTTGTTTACATCTACCAGCCAATAGATGGCAGAGCAGTGGGCATCATTTTGGGTTGCCTAATACTGAAAATAATCCAGCACAGTGAGGCTGGTACTGTGGAGTCTGCAGGTCAAGCAGCTGGAAGCACCGGGGACATGTGGTGATTATAGACCTTATTTGCTTTCCATAGTGATTCCTCTGGGGTTTCTCATGTGATGAGCAAGTTCTGTGTGGAAACGTTTTTATTAGCTGCTAGCTAACACGTAGCTGCAGCATGTCGCTGAAGTTGAGGAGCTTACTTGTTCACTGGAAGACACACCACAGAGGATTTTATTGTTTTTTTTTATTGTTTTTTTTATTCTATTGGATAAGTGGGATGTGCAAGATGGTGTGTGAGGAGGACAGAGTATCTTAGGAGGAACTGCAGGAAGTTTTGGTTTGCTCGAGAAGAGCCACCGGACAACTATGAGCTCTTTGCCACGGACTGAATCGATGACTGAGCTACAAACAGGTAGGAGCTGCTTTTATCAGAGTCAGTGTGTGATCAGCGGGGTTGGAGAGCATGATTAGTGAACTGAACTTATGATATTTTATTGTCCTGCTCGGATCGGGGATCAGAGTGAGTTTGGTTAAGGAATATTGGTCGACCTCAACATTGGAGCGCACGTGTGGGGAGGGGGGTGTTAACGAGCCTGGCACCCAGATGGCTGAAGGCTTTGTGCTGTGTTATTCTGTTAATATTCCATATCCCACCTTTAACTCTTAAACTTTGGAAGAGTTTTATACTTTTCTACTTATGCAATGTCTATTCTATTTTTTGTGATTCAAAATAGTTTAAAATGTTAAAATTGTATTAAAAGCCTTTTTAAACTATTTTAATACAAAACTGTATGTGATGGAAAGTTTTTATTGATATTTTTGAATTCAGCATAATTGAATAATGAAAAATCAGCTGTTTTGAGAAAAAGGGTGAGGATATTTATAGTACTGTACACTTCACACTTTCCTCTTAACTATTTCAGATAATTCACTTGTTTACACCATCTGCCTCTGGAAAGGTTTGAGAATAGAAATGCCTTAAAGTATCCAAATCATTCTTTCCATTTGAAGGTTGTTTCCTTTGTTTGGAAAGTGTTGCTAATGACTTAACATTTCCAGTGTCAGCTGCTGAAGTTTAACTGAAGCTTGCAGTTGGAGAGACTGCTACTGAGGAAACAACCCTTAAAAAGATTCTGTGTTGTTCTTACCTGTGCTTCCTTATGAATTTGATGATATATTTTCAACTACCAGAGTATGAACATGTCCATTTTGTAGCATTTAGAACTGATTGTGTGAAGTTTGCAAATAAAAAATGTATTCTTGTTTGCTTGAGTAAAACTGTTGCTGTCATCATATATGCTGTGGATGTCCATACACTGATGTACAATATGGACTTAAAAAAAAAGTCCTTCACAGTAGGGATGTCCCGATCAAGATTTTTTGACCTCAAGTCCGAGTCTGAGTCATTTGATTTTGAGTATCTGCCGATACCGAGTCCCGATCTGATCTATAATACATTAAAAAATGAATAAAATGGAGCAAATAAACAGATCCAGGATGTTCCTTATGTTGTATTTAATTTACCCTATTTAATATTTAGCTGCAGGGACAGGACAGCCAGCAGTTCTGGGACTGGGACAGCAGGTTGCGGCCACTCCAGCACGTCCTGGGGTTTCCCCTGGGCTTCTTCACGGTGGGGAGTCATGAAATTTTTACTTGTGTGTAAAAACGAACATGACGAGAGCGCATTTCTGTACTGTGAGCACGCAAACAGTCCGAATGCACACAAACCGGTGGACGGACATTACATTATTAAATAAAACATTATGTAATTAAATAAGCTGATCAGAACGGCAGACACTGCAGAAAGAGTGACATGATCATGGGCTGTCTTCTGCATGCAGTAAGTGATCACCTCCACTCCATGAACCAGTTTAAGATAATATCATAGGGATTTAATATGACTATAAACTAACACCGGGACTCATGCTAACGTTGCTAGCGGAGCTAACGGTGCAACATTCTCAACACAACATCCACTGAGCCAATTAAAAAAGCTTACCTGTTTGTGTAGACTTCAGGACTGTTAACATTCACATTTTCACACACGTTGCGGTCGGTCGTCATGGAAACGCATCCCCTCTTAAAATGGCAGCTGCGGGTTGCGAGGGAAACTGTCCCGGATACTGACGTCACACGAAAAGGTGTATAGATGCGTTAAAAACTAAGGAGAATATTTATGTCCGAGTCCTGATCGGGAGATAACGTCCGATTCCGATCAAGTCTAAAACTACGTGATCGAGCCCGATTTCCGATCACGTGATCGGATCTGGACATCCCTACTTCACAGTAACCTCTTGGAGTCCGGGGTTTTCAAACTCCAGTCTTCAGTGGGTGAAATTGTTTTAGAAATTTTTAAATACTTATTTTACAATGTTGAGTTTCCTTCATATCATGCCAACAAGTTCTTGTTCTTGTTAACATCTGCCCATCCAAACCAGTTATGCTGAAGCCGCCTTTAAAGGTTCTGTATCCTGCTATTTTACAGCTTTAAACATCTATGATAGACACTTATATGATAAAATATTACCATTGGTGTTATATAGTCTTCATTTGTCCTAAAATATAACTTATTCTCCAGTTATTCTTTGACCAGGAAGTGAAACACTGTGTTTACCTAAAATCCCATCTCTCCTCCAGGCCCCCTTGCAGTGATTGCTGCCCCTCGAGCTGCCTGAATAAAATGGTGAATAAATTCCTGTAATTCTCACAGCCAAATGCACATTTTCACTGAGACATCTTTAGAAAGTAAAATACTACAAATGGTGGTGTTTAGTGTCTTGCTTCAGACTCTCGCAGCTCGGGGTGTGTGTGTTTAATCTGCAGGGGAAGCACAGACACGCCGGGCAGGTCCTGGTGTAACATTGTTACATCACTATGTTACAGTTAGTCGTTTTCCAGGAGAGAGTGGAGCAGCTGCTCAGAGCGCAGGATTCAGGAGGATTAAGTGTATTAAGCCAAAAATCACTCTGGATTTTTAAATAAGGAAATAGCAACACTAAACATGGTTAAAAGGTCAAAGGTCAATGTCAAATTTATTTATATAGCACATTTTCAACAGTAACACTGCCCAAAGTGTTTCACAGGGTAAAACAAGCTAAAAACATAAACAATTACAATGATACCATAAAGTGTATGAACAGGGACAGATACATAAAATACAATAAAATAAAGTGAAGTCTTATTTTCAAAAGCAGAATAATGACATAGTAGCTTAAGTATCATACAATAAAATAGAATAAAGTTCAACTCTGAATTAAAGCCAGTTCATAAAGGTGAGTTATAGGACCTTTAAGGACTGCAGTTTGACACCTGTTCCATTAGCACTACTGTTGTTGATAATAGCATTCATGTAGCATTGAAAATGAATGATGAATTCTTTTGTAATCAGTATTTCACAGGTTTCATATGAGTCCAGCACTTTTGAAAGCCAAGGAGGTCTATTTACATTTAAATAGGCCATTTCATACATATTTCATGACTTTGTGGTTATTTCTGAAGTATTAACCAGTTATATGAAACATTTTATATCTAAAAAACGTCCGGAAACACTGATTAACAGACCTTTCAATCTGTCTGCGTTAAAATTCGGCTGGTTTCGGCTTCAGCTCGTTCATATTCATTATTTGAATTTGTTGGACTCTGATTGGCTAACAAACTAGCCTATGAGAGCAAGGTATACTGTTTCCTGCCCCACTGCGCATGGATGGCAACAGCAGACGCACTCTCTTCCTGTTTGTTACGTCTTGTGCTAACAGCTTTTAGCTAGCAGCATGCTAGGCGTGGTTTCAACTGCGGGAGCTGATGAATACTAACGAGCAAAGGAGTTGTGATGAAACAGATACAGGCCGTTCAAACTCGGGAGAACTCGGGTTTAATCACCACCTGCGTAGTTTGAGAGATTAAAACTGAAAAAGAAGTTGTTGACCTGTTTTCACCCCCACTATGAAGGTTAGAACACCTGTGGAGCTAAAATATTCAACAGAAACCTCAGAAAACATTTTTAATGGAATGGCCTCTTTAAGAGGAAACCTTAACAGTGGCTATTGTAATTCATGTATGAAAGGGTTAAAAGTAAATCAGCTAAAATACAATAAAAAAAATAATAAAATTCCTAAATTCCTTTACCAAACTTGTTTAGATTTAGAGATCTGACAAACATACAGAACTGAATTTAATAACTTCTACAACCACCAGGAGATAAATCTATCATCTGTCAATAAGATAAAGTTATTTCCCCCCAATTTTTTCATTCTATTTTGATTATCAATTTTGGTTATTTCTTAAAATTGTAAAACACACACATTTGACTGTAGATGAGTTATGCAGTAAGTGCCTGATTTATCAGGTTTGAGGTTGTTAAAACAGGCGCAAACCGATCAGCGGCCGCAAAAACAAGCAGCAGGCAATTTACTAACGACGCGCAGGCAAAACTGCGCCTGTTAAGCGCGCAGCAAGCAAAGTCATTTTAGCGCTTTCCCCCTTGATGAATATGCAATGTGGGCGTTTCTGTCAGAAGACGCCAAATATTGGGAGGATAACATGTAAATAAGTGGGCGTTCCAGGCGCAGTGGGATTTATCAAACCTGAAACTGTTTGCAGCTTCTAATTTTGCGTGTATTTTTTACCGCCTTTGAAAAGCGTGTCTTAACTCGGCGCAAAAATGATTGTTGCGAGGAGAAGACCCAGACTGACGCGTGGATCATTCCAGCACACTGTGACAGAGTTGCGTCTCCCAGGATAGATGGTCTTGTGTGTGTCACAGGTTTTCAATGCAGTGTTACACGAGCAGATACATTAATTTCCCAAACACTTGTGATGCAAACGTTGTGGCAAATGATCCAGGCTTACGATTCTTTCATTCTGAGGAACAGTGTTATATTTACCAGGTTGAGAGATGATGGAGATTGCGGCTCTTGGTGTTAGTGTGTTACATTATTCGTGCTGTAAATATCATTCTACACATTTATGAATTTAATAACAGCTCCTGATCTATTCCTAAGGTGATGGAGCAGACCCCCTTTACCTCCTACCCGACTGCTGGGGAACAACATTGATATAATCTGGCTCACATACGCACGAGAAACATTTTGGAGCGCACCGCATCCTGAAAAGCAGATGTCGGTGTTTGGACTGCACTGAAGGGGAACTTTATACACCAGGTCGCTCTGATCGCTGTTTGCTGTGTGTTGCACAACATTCAACAACATCACAGAGCGAAGCCTCTTTGCTGCAGCTCAGCAATATATTTTTTGCCTCTTCTGCTCATATTTGAAGCTCCAATGGCTCGAAATTCATTTTCTGTTTGCACCTTTCTTGCGCCCGCAATATAGCGCTGTCAAACTCTTCATTTGAATATTGCTTTATGCGCTGGACAACAATTGCGCAATCAGTCTTAGTAGATCACCCGCAAATCAGAAACATATTTTGCGGCGCTGGAAATTTTGCACTCCTTACTTGGAATATTTATAAATCCGGCCCTAAAACTGATTTGAGAACTTGTGTCATTTTCCATGACTAAGTGGAGGTGAATAATCTTATAATGATGTGTAAGGGTTGCTTATGTTGTGCTCCTTAGCTAACGATGGCCTAAATATGCTCGCATTCCTGGTGTGATGTTAGTCAGACAAAATAGTTCTTGAGTAGAACACTGTGTTCAGAGAAGAGATAATTGTTTGGTCTTATTGCTTAATCCTGCCACAGGATTATGTTTTCTCATGACATGTTTTAAATTTGGAGGCTGTATCAATCCTTGTTGCACCTGCACAGTTGGATGTTTTAAAATGCCAACATAATTATCAGGTGTTTCTACTTACTCTTGTTACATATTGTTAGATGTAACTTTAACAGGGAGCTTTGATGTTGTCTGTCTCGGCTGCCTTCTTCTCAAATGGAAACTGTTTTGCTGAGCTTTTATTACGGCCATGTAAGAAAAGCAGTTTAGAATATGTGGTAGGTTATTTTTCCACCCCCACAGGTCCAGAATCAGGAAGCTGGAAATGGTCTGATAAAACCTGCCAGACAAAATGGCACCATATTGTTTTTTAATGTATCTGTTGCTGTTTCTTTCCAAACCAAACAACCAGGTACAAAACTGAGTCGCTCAAACACAACGGCTGCATCTAGTGAACACACCGGCTTTAAAAATAAATCTATGATCTCACGTAGCGCTGCACAGGTAGACAGTCATTGTTTAGCATGTGTGAAGTGGTGCATGGGGTGGGTGAGACAGGCCATGGAACATATTTTTTTCTATTTATCTCTCTCACCCACATGGTTTTTCCTAATTCTTTCACTCCCGGTTCCAGTTGAGATGCTCTGCTTTATTTGACGTTGTGAATCTGAGCCTGCTTCAGTGCACATAAATGTTAATAAAGATTATCTGTTTTGTTTGAAGGAAAGGTACCACCATAACTAAGATCATGTTATTATCTTTATAATTATGGAACATGGACTATATTAAATAAATCCCAAATAATTAATGCCTTCTTTGTAACATTCTTATGGTTTTCAGACTTCACTTTGATGCTGAGGTGGAGGGATGAAAGTAGCATCTAATAGCAACAAGTAAACAAATGAAAACAAAGGTGTGTCCATGGGTCCTATATGGAAAGTGTTCTGTTTGGCACATGCATGTGAACAATGTGAGGGACCAGTGGGACTTCCACAACACAATGAGAAGGTGTCATTACTTCCATAAGGAGTCACTCATTCTTTTTCTGTACCTGCCTAATCTGATCACTGGGGGCTGGTGTCTGCAGCAGCCAACAGGTGAGAGGTGGGGTATACCACCAGTCCATTACTGGATCACAAATGTCAAACAAGACAAGCAACCATGCACAAACACAAACACATCTAAAGCTAGAATCTCACCAACTGTTGAGCTGGAGACACAAATTGCACAAAAATTACAAAAAGTACATTTTCAGTTGAAATGACTAAATTAGAGCATATACTTCTCAAAACAGTTAAGGATATTTGACTTTTGGATGATATTTATGGAAAATGTAAATCTTTATTATCCCCATGCGGCAATTTGTCATGCAGCAAGTAATCAACACATTCCAAAAACAAAACAAATTCTTCAAAAGGAAAAAAAAAAAAAGAGAAAAAATTGAGCTACTTGTTCAACAGTGCAATGGCAGCAGGAACCAGAGAGAACTTAAGTCTATTATCCTATATTTTAGCAGGATGTATCTGCGCCCTGATGGTAGCCGCAGGAACTCATGAGCCAAAGGGGGCTCAAATCTGTCAGGACTGAAGGGGCCTTGCTGAGGACTCTGGTTTGATACAGAGCAGTAAGATTATTTAGTTCACACCCTGTTATTTTGCTGCACAGTCTTACAATCCTCTGCAATCTGTTTTCATTTATAAGGGATAAAAGATAAAGTTAAAAGAGATTCAATAAAACACGAGTAAAGCATTTGCATAAAAATCCTGTCCACCTTAAAGCTATAGTGCGTAACTTTTGTCGCCCCCTAGCGGAATTTTGCGTTATTACAACAATGAAGCTGGTGCTTCCATATGACGTACGCCCACCTGTCCCCCCCCACCCCCCTTCCCCCAACCGCTATCCCTCTGCCGCTGTGATTCGCGATTCCACAACATTTTTATTCTGTTTGAATAAGGACAGCTGTTGAAAAAAGATGGACTCTTCAGAAGATTTGATATATTTTTTATTTATTTTCCGCAGAAACTCAAATAGCTTATTACAAACAGGAGACAAGGTGCCTGCTAATTTGTAACTGACAGGTTAGTGAATGATCTCCTGCTACGAGACTCTAAGCTCGTCCTCCCCCTCCCTTCTTGTTGTGATGTAAAAGACGTAATTTACTGCGCTGAAGAATGGGGTGTATCCACAAACGGCGCTGATGCACCCGACGTCGACGTTGTCTAGATCTATGACGTAAATAAATCCAAGCCACTGTCTCAATATGATCCGCAATAGCTCCGAACATCCGATAACAAAGGAAGCCCTGCCTTCGCGCTCTTTTTCGGTCAGGCTTTACGAGTTTTAACGCCTATGCGCTCTGACTGGCAGGCGTTATGAGTTTCAACTTTCAAACGTCAAATTTGGAGCGTTATCAGCGTTGCTTGACGTTGACAAAGTGGCCAGTGTGAATGCACCATTACACCAAGAGCGGCAATCTCCATACTCACCACCTCTCAACCTGGTAAATATAACACTGTTCCTCAGAATGAAACAATCGTGAACCTGGATAATTCACCACGTTTGCTTCACAAGTGTTTGGAAAATGAATGTATCTGCTCGCGTAACACTGCATTCAAAACACACTGGAGACCATATACCCTGGGAGACGCAGCACTATCTACCACAGTGCGCTGGAATAATCCAGACGTCTGTCTGTGTCTTCACGCAACGATCGCTGCACCGAGTTAAGACATGCTTTTCAAAGGTGGTAAAAATATGTGCAAAATTAGAAGCCGCAAACAGTTTCAGGTTTGATTAATAAAACTGCGCCTGAAACACCCACTTATTTACATGTTATTCTCCCAATATTTTGCGTCTTCTGACAGAAACGCCCACATTGCATATTAATCAAGGGGAAAAGCACTAAAATGACTTTGCGCGTCTAGCGGCAGGTTTAACAGGCGCAGTTTTACCTGCGCGTCGTTAGTAAAACACATGCTGCTTGTTTTTGCAGCCGCTGAGCGGTTTGAACAACCGCAAACCCTTTGATAAATCAGGCCCTTAGTGTCTTAATTTTGTCTAAATTAGTTTTTATTTACTCTCATTTTATCCACAATTTTGTCTCTCACCCCTCCCAAAGTTCTCATTTCTCACACTTTCTGACTCAAAGAAATTAATCGTTCCTGATAAGTTCCACATATGTTCTACTTGTGTGAGAAGACTTGATGACTATTCTGACCAAACACTTGTATTGTTAAATTTTTTTATCATGTTCAAAATTCGAAGGACATAAAAGCAAGCCCCTCGTGACTCGTGAGAAAACTGAGAATGCTGTTTGTCTCCAACATTCATGGTGCGATGAGATATTAGCTTAAGGGCTATTTAAAGTCATTACTCATCATTACTATAATGGTTTTTAACTATGGAAAGAAACAGAACAAGGTAGAAAAGATAAAACTCAGACAAACCTAAACCCTGATTAACAGTGTAGCTCAGGTCCTGTTCAGTGACACTGATCACTGACTAATACAAGAAATTACAATGTTGGTGTGTAAATTCACCATCAAATGTTTTGTCACTTATACCCCAGTTAGCTCCGACCAAGTAATTTGATTGGACAACAGCATTCCAGAGTGCTGATATTACAGAACAACATCACTGGGACTTTTTACAGATAATATCACTCCGCTGTACACAGGTGGACACGGGAGCAGCTGAGCGTATCGCTCTGCGGCGCTTCAGCCAGTGTGAACCAGGCGTCCCGTCACCTCGCTTTCTGATTGGCTACATGCTGCACAGAGATGTCTGCATGCTCGGTTCCAAGACAATCCAACATGTTGGATTTCCCTGATTTGAAATCGAATGTCCTTCCGAGCGGACCTGATCGCTCTTAACACACCACACACGGGCAGATTATCAGTTAGGATTATTGTAAGAGCCGTCCTGATAATCAGGGCTTGTGAGAAGGACAAAATCTTATCGCGTGAACCCCGCGTTTCATCCATTAACTCTTGGATTTTTGTGTTGCCTGGCAACAGCCTTGTTGGGGACTATTTGTGTTGGCAGAGTCTGATAAATTATTAAATAAATTAACAAATCATAATCTGTTGTTACTTATTGTTATAAAAATAAAATGTGCTTGTAGAACTGTGATATAAAAACAATATCACACTCGAGGTCGTGTTGTTGTACCAAATATCAGCACTGGTGTGATTATCTGAGGCCCTACGACCAAATCACACCATTCAGAACACGACCTGCAGTCAAATATGCTTCAACAATATTATATTAAGGGTACCATTGTTCTGTTCATTCTAATGTAATTATATAACAAATTAATTCAGAATAAAAGTCTGATTTGTCTGTTCAATTAAAACACAAGGGATTCCAGTCAATTTGATCAGTTTCAACTTATTTCTGATATAATCCCGTCTTTGTTTTTTATTCTGGAATCTTTTGTATATTTCTGAGTAAGTTTATGAATGGTGTGTGACAACAAGGTTTTCCATTCATGAGTTCTTTCTCATAGGATGAGTTTTTTTTTGGCATGGACAGTCTTTGTAGTTTACATTCCTGTTTGCAACCAGGTACTTGAGTGTGTGCTTCAGGCTGAATGAAACACACCAAACAGGATGGACCGGGTCATGGTGGCAGAAGCACGCGATGCTCTGTAATCTTTTGACTTAAAAGGTATTACTTTGCAGCTCCAAATACACTGAAAACACCTCTTAAATTAGCCTAGCATGCAGATTTAGGGATGCGTATTTTTAAATTAGCAATGAAAATTAATTTTTGTATTTTGATGTCATTGCGAATGATGTGGGTTGAAGAGAACATTTAGAAGTAAGATGAGCTGTAAAGGATTTATTGTTATGTGCAACACGTACGTGTGGCTCTGCCCTGAAATCTCTCTGTTACTCTTCTCACGAAAAGATCTAGTGAGGGCGGGGACGACTGCAGAGCTAAGCTTTATGTAATGAAAAAAGAAACAAGTCTGTGCCATCAGATAAGTAGAAAGTTTGAACTGAGATGCTCCCAAAGGAGCCACACTTGGTGGAACTGGAGGGGGTTACTTTAGAAAACATTTTTAGCTTCTTGTTGATTTGCTTATTTCTTTTTTTAGGATTTAGACACAACAACTGGTATTGTAATGTATATCCATTCAGATTGATTTAATTTTCTATTCTGATTTCAAACCACATGTGAATTATAAAATAATAAAACCCCCCAAAAATTAAAAATCAAACCTACATTCTTCTATAATTCCAAAATATAAATCAAAACAATAATGTAATGATTTGTAAATCATATTTTATTACCAATAGAACATAAACAACATCTCAGATATTAAAACTGAGATATTTTATTATTTGACTTCCCTTGTATGTTTAACATCTGTCTGTAAACATCTGGGAAGTGAGAGGAGACCAGCTGCTGAAGTTTTTTGGGGAGAAATATTATTTTATTCTTGTCTAATGCAGGATTCTAACTACAACACAATATGTCAAATTTGTCACTGTGACAGATAAACAAAGTTCTAATATTATAGCAGTTGAATTGTGCTAAATTCCATTTTACAGGTTTTTTAAATATCCATGTTAGTTTTGGATATTACCCCCCCCCCCCCCCCCCCCCCCCC
>SSNP01000266.1:27868-98607 GCA_006937955.1 Pachypanchax playfairii
ATTACCCCCCCCCCCCACCCACCCACACACACACACACACACACACACACACACACACACACACCTGATCTTAGTTTTGTCCAACAGTCATATATCCTTCCTTAGTCCTTGATCTTACCTTAAAAAAAAAGTTGGATACTTACGTCCTCTGATTTGATCCTTATTTTGATACAACAGCTCAAAAACATCTATTTTAATTGATTTAATCGCGGCAAAGAACTGCTGCACAATCCAGTCAAATGAAAATCAGTGTCTGGTAAAGTATCAAAGAATCACAAAATTTAAATTAGCTGTCAAACAAAACAACAACAATAAACAAATAAATATAATAAATATACCAAAAAGGTATTTTGCAGTTCCTATGAACTCTGATGCACTGGAATACTTTGATCTTTTTAAGTTAAAGAGGTTCTCTTAATGTAGACAGGTGGGAGGGGCTTAGTCTGGCCATAATAAAGACCCACCAACCCTAAAATTGAATTAGAGCTCAGTGTGAGTTATTAGAGCATGTCGACCGTTAGAAACCCAACACACTGAGGACAGGCTCTTACATACGTTTCACATCAGACCGACTCGTCACTGCGCTGAAGATTTGTATCATGTGATTCACAATAATGGTTAAAAAATTATTTTAAAAATTGAATCATGACATAGAAATATTTATTTTGGTTTCAGTTTGCTTTAGTTACCAAACAACTCATTATACTACAATCAAATCTATACTATAGATTTAAATTGAAAGCTCATGTAGTTTATGACAACATTACTTAAACACCTTGTACATGCATTACTCATAATAAAAATAAATGTCAATTTATTTCTTGAATCAATGATAATGTCTGTGTTCATGTAAAACAAAGAGCTGATCCAGAATCAGCTCGAATGACCAAATGATGATGTTAACAGAAGAAATTACGGCTTTGACTTAATATGATGAAGGTAAAGAGTGCTGAGTTAACTGAAGTTAACTGAAAATCATCCGATTTCCTTTCAAATGCAACCAGAAACATATCAAACATGTTTTTTTTTTTGGTGTTCAAACACCGACACTGTCCCAGAAATTCTTCTCCACACATTGGAGCAATCGTTCAAGTGTGCACAACCCACCTCCATAACCTTCATCTCCAACAAGTTGAGGATTTTTGACAACCCGATAATGTTGTGGCAACATTACTGGAACATCCTGCCTGAGAGAATTATTATCGCTGTCTCACAGACAGTTAAGATCCCTTTTTGTTTTGATTTGTATTTGATTTTTACAGTATGGGTTCCAACTCTGATCCTCTTTGATTACAACAGTTCCCTGAAATCTAATGTGGAATTTGCTGTAACGAAAAATCAGATGTAGTTCAGTGTTATCTAATTTATTTCACTGTTTTTACATGAATTGTGAAGAAAAAAAAAACTCAAACAGGCAGTTAAATTTACAACTTTATAGAAAGATCACAGCTCGCCCCCTCTACATCCACTTACAGTGAAAACAATGACCCTGGAATATCAATGATAAAATCATAAAAATGACATATTTTAGTGTTGATATTGTGACATGTGTATGTAGAGAAAATAAAAGAGAATGTGCATGTGTGTGTGTGTGTGTGGGGGGGGAGTTGGAAAGGAAGCAGTTTTTTTTACTGTACACTTTGACAAAACTGCAGTATATACGTATATTTATAGGTGTTTTGTCAATGGACTGGATATTTAAACCAATTTGAAAATATTTCAAAATGATTTTAAGCATTTGTGTTGAAAGTAATAAAGTATCAAATATGCATAATTTTGAGAAACACGTTATTTGGTGACAGCAGCTGTTTGACAGAAAGATCCTGTTGACCTGCAGCTGCAGCTCATTTCAAACTCCATTCCCTTTTTATTTAGAACATTCATGTTTCTCAGCGTTTTGAGAGTGGGACAGTAAAGAGGATTTCCACGTGGTTCTTTCTGCATATTGCTGCTTTTTCTGTGCAGTATTAGATTACAGGTCATGTTGTTGATAGAAATTATATTTAATGTTTAACCCGTGTCTCTGTTGAGTGAAAATCACTCGAGCTGCACAGATTAATCTTTCTATGAATCAAACTCCAACCCACTGAGTCAGAACATCATCAAGTCTTTTCTTCCTGTGTGAGTGATGTCATCATTCTCTGGGTCGGATTTTGGGAAATACATTAATGAAGCAGTGTTGCTACAACCAGCTGATATACAGAGTTTCACCATTTTATTAATGAAAACACAAGATCGCTAATGCTTTTAATGTCCATGTAAGATGGAAACAAAGAGCTGCTTCCTGTTTCATCACTTCCTGTTTCACACTGAAGCTTATAAAAACAGTCATACTCACCTTACAAGTGTTAAAGACAGATTTGTATCATGTTCCACTTTGTTCTGTTTGGTACCATTGAAATAAATAAAAAACTCTAGTGCATCACAAAGGATGGGTATCATGAATAAAAATGGAAAGGTTTTATTGGAAAATCTGAAGAAAAAAGCAATATTTAATTTAGGAACACATAAAAAGCTTAATAAGTAACAATAGCAATTCAGACAAGGAAAATACAAACAAGTTTGTTAGACTCAGCACACCATCTTATAATGAATCTATCTCCTATATTTAATGAATTACCGTATATACTGGCGTATAAGTCGGACCTCTTTCTCAGCAGAAAAATTGAGGAATTTAGCATTGACCTGCGTATAAGTCGGTGTCAGAATCAGTTTGTGTCAGGAAGTCCCAGTGGTGAAGGGTGTTTGTGAAAATGAGAGCAGAAAATAATGAAAATCGGTACTTTCGGCAATCGTTTGTCATGTTTACTGATAAAAAGATATAGAACATGTTTTTGATAATCCATGCTGATTAGGAACATCGTTCGCTCGTCTGAGTACTTGCTCCAGTCCTCTGAAAAAAAAACTACTTCTTCCCGATATCTTGCTTATAAGTCGGAACCCCTCTTCAGACCTGAAATTTATTCCTCAAAAAACCGGCTTATAAACGAGTATATACGGTAATTTATTTATGAGGTCATGCATGTTCATATGCACACAAACCTTCATCCACACCTCACATTCACAGTCCCCAAATTCAAAAACAAAAGCAGCAGAGAGCAGGAGATTATCAGTAGAGAACAAGGTCGTCGTACTGGACCTGATCACATCATGAACCAGCTGATAGAAATGAATGGAGGATCTTTTATCTGGTAATAGAAGAATCAACATACTATGCAAACAGTGTACTGATATAAAGCCAGAAAGAACAATTCATATATTCCATCTGTGGGAGGGAGCCCCAACAGAAAGGTCCTGGCTGGTTCTAAGACCTTCTCACGTCAAGGCAGCAGTGCTGCCAACTGCACCGGTATACTGCACCCTCAATATTTTATTTACAAAGTTCTTATCCACCTGCTTTGTTTAATTATCAATTGATTATGAAGGCACAGTTCTGTTTCACTTTGCAGTTTGAGTTGGAAACAGAAATTTAGAGGATGAAAAAGGAAACTGATGTCCATGGCTGTTGTCCATTTTCAGCATGAAGATTTGAAAGGTATGTCTTCCTGTTTCATAGCATTTAAATGAGGTAAGACACTGTACTATGACCTAATCTGGCTTCATATTTTATATCTGTGAACGCTGTATCAGCAGCAAACACACATTCAGAGGAAACACCACCCATTAAGAAACAATAAGCTGTGAATTTAAAGTTCAACACTTAAATGGATGAAAACAGTGAATCTCATGGGGCTCCGTCCTGTAAGACCCACTGCAACACAATACTTTTAAACTTCTCACATACACACTGACATTAAATAATATAAACTGGCCTAGTTAAAATAATACAGCACTCCTTTTTACATTTAATTTACCAAACAATATGTTTGAAATAATTTAATATCTATATAAGGGCAATGGAAGTTCACTTTAAGACTTTCTAAAGTCCTAATACATTAAGCTTTATCCAGTGTTATTTAATATTTTTCATTTGCAACATATTTATTTCTATTTTTCAGGTCATTCAGATTTAGAACTAGTCCTGCAGTCACTCTCTAGAGGGTGAAGTGTTATGTTTATCTCCAGCTGTCGTTAGGTGAGAGGCGGGGTCACACCTGGACAGGTGGCCACTCCATCCGAGTGCTTATGCTTCGTATCAACCAGGTGTTTTTTTTCTGTTGCATATTAAATTAGAATTTGGACTTTTTAAGAGGAAATAAAACCTGCTGTAATTTACCCCAAATGTAGGTAATAAGTCTGATAAATCACGTCACCCCGACCTCAAACTCCAACATGGCTGCCTTTCACATAAAACTGCATTGAACTTTTATCAGTGAAAACATTCATTTATTAGTATGCAGAGAAACACAGAGAAACATGTCTGTTATTGCTGCTCCTGGTTCTCTTGCTGCTTTTATTCAGCCTGCTTGGGTTTGGCATTATTCCAGCTCCACGTTCCTTCTTCAGACACAAATGAAAAACAACTCTGATCACATGCTCTGAAAGAGAGAGAGACGATGTTTAGAAAAAAGATAGAATTAAGCCCATCAAGAGGTGTCTTATTGCTGCTTCCTCATTCCATCATTATGCAGATCAACTCGGGCTGTAATCTAAAGGTTTGGACAGTAAAAGCAAAAATCAATTAGGAATATTTGTAATAAATAATCTTTGCTTTGGGTTAAGCAGTGACAGAGTAAACAGGCAATTTCACAATAATTTCATGACTTTGTGGTTATTTCTTAAGTATTAACCAGTAATATGAAACATTTTATATCTAAAAAACGTCAGGAAACACTGATTAACAGAACTTTCAATCTATGTGTGAAGATTCGTCAGGCTTCGGGCTGCAACTCATTAATATTCACTATGCGAATTTGCTGGACTCTGATTGGCCAACAAATTAGCCTATGAGAGCTCGGCTTCCTGTTTCCTTCCCCACTGTGCATGGCAACAGCGCACCAAGTCTCTTCCTGTTTGATACATGTTTATACTAACAGCTTTTAGCCAGCAGCATGCTAGGCGTGGTTTCAACTGCGGGAGCTGATGAATACTAACGAACAAAGGAGTTGTGATGAAACAGATACAGGCCGTTCAAACTCGGGAGAACTCGGGTTTTATCGTCACCTGCGTAGTTTGAGAGATTAAAACTGAAAGAGAAGATGTTGACCTGTTTTCACCCACTATGAAGGTAAGAACACCTGTGGAGCTAAAATATTCAACAGAAACCTCAGAAAAAACTGTTTTTGGCCTATTTAAAATAAACTTGTAAATTCTAACATTCAAATGTTCTGTGAATTTTACAGTTGTACACATTGACTTGATCAACTCTCACCATTTTATGATGTTTATGGAGAATGTTTTTCACACTTTGAGCCAAACGTTGACCCCATCATCAGAGTTACTGATTGTGTTTGATTTGGATCAACATACAGTCTATATGCTACAATCAGGAAGACGTTTGAGGACTTAAACAGCAGAAGAACTAAAAAGATTTCCATTCTTTTGTGTCGAATTTAGAGATTTTTTGTTGTTTCTGTTCGTTTTTTGCAACACAAAATTACTAACAAACCTTTGTTTTGGTTTAATATGTATTTTTGGTTTATCTGCACAGTAGAAGTGTCATATAGCAGCAACAGGTCCTTCCTTCTAATTGCATTAGAGAGCTGTGTGTGGGACAAAAACACAGCACTTTGTGTGACTTCCACCTCAGCGGGCCCCAGCCTATCATGCATGACCGTCCGTCATCGTTACTTTCTTGTAAAAACGCCAAGGGCAGGACTGGGGAAGGGGGGCGGGGCTACATGGGACAAGCTTATCCTCCTTTTGAGTGAAATTTCACCTTTGACATCTCACAGAGGGGAAGAGATAAACACAAGAGGAGGAACAACTAAGCTTCAGTGACTGTTAAAGAAACTTGGTTTGGGTTAAAATAGCAACAGTGTCTTCTCACAGAGTCCAGATGAGATTAGACCTCGTCAAGCGAGAGAAGGAAAACCTTCTGGTGCTGTGTTCTCCGTGCTGTGTTCTCCGTGCTGTGTTCTCCGTGCTGTGTTCTCCGTGCTGTGTTTGGAGTGAGCTTTTCTTAATAATTAAACATCATCAGCTGTGAACTGTGTGTCAAAGGTCACGTCATCTTGCTGGTAATTATAGTTTATAAACACATTATATTGGAACTGCAGAGACGGATAGAAACCTGGGAGTTGATGGTCTGATCAAATTTGTGGAGAAAATGTTCTTTCCCATGACAATCTGTAAAAACAAAACACCTCCGCATTAATTAAAAGCCCTTCACTCTATTCTCTGGTTATGTCGCACGGGCTTTATGTCATTCACTTGAATTGGGCCAATAAAAACAATGACGGACGACAACGGCGGCAAAGACAGAAGCAGCCATGGATGTTTTAGGTTGGCGTGGATTTGAAAAGCGCATTCATGCGGCTGAAGGCGCAATAGGCCTCTCATTCTTTTCAAAGAAGTACCAGTAGTTCAGTTGGATGCAACAGACCCTGAGAAGTCAGACAAGCCCGTTGATGCAGGATTCAAGGGGGAAAAAATGCCCTTTTAGTGTGAGAACAGAGGAGAGACGCCTTCACGGGCTGCTGACTACGCTTTGGCAAGTGCCTCCGAAACACTTAGCCAGACAAAAAAAAAAAAAAAAACAGTGTACAGATAGAGGTACCTCAATGTGCTCTCAGTTAATCTGCAGAACCATGAGGATTCTGGACCAGCTCATTACCGGTGCTCCTGTCAACTTTTACTCTTTGGTCAAGATGAGAGGAAAGTAGAATTTGCCCCTAATTCTGTGAAAAATTGGTGGGATGGGTTGGGGGGAGGGAGGGGGGGGGCAGTGGGGGAGTCGTTGTGGGACAATTTGATTTGAAGTCACCGGGGCCATTCAGTCGTAATGAGGCGCTTGCGGTCGGACCAAAGTAAAGAGTTTGCCCCAGCGCTCAACTCTCCTTGATTCATCGCCAACAGGTTTGATTGGTGGAAGTCCGACCAATCACACGGCGGCTGGCAGATTCATATCTGATGGAAAGTATCTGATGTGACAAGCTGTTCTGATATGTGGATTTTTAGATGTACACTTGATGTATAATACTGTGAAAGGATAAAGACATCACTTAATGTCAACACAGTTTTTCAAATGACTTTTCTTTGCTTTGAGATTTGTGGGTTTTTTTTTTTTGCTCCAATCTGATTCAGTGGTTTAAAGTTTATATACAGCTGGTGCTATATATCACTGGAGAATTGAATCTATACCTCTGCTGTGTGTGTGTGTGTGTGTGTGTGTGTGTGTGTGTGTGTGTGTGTGTGTGTGTGTGTGTGTGTGTGTTTTTCTGACCTCCTGAAGACCAGTTTCCAGACATTTACTATCTTTCTGGGGTCCGAGGGTGTTTGTGGGGACCGAAGGTTAGGTTTATAGGTATGATGTGAATAGAGTTTTAGTTAGTCTTAGGGTTAGTTATAGATCAGTAATGGTTAAGGTTAGGAAAAGGGTTTGGGTTAGGTATAAATCTAGTTACTAAAATCAATGGAAGTCAATGGACGGTCCCCATAAGGATAACAAAACAAACGTGTGTGTGTGTGTGTGTATGTGGGCTTGTTTTTCTGACCTCCTGAAGACCAGTTTCCAGACATTTACTATCTTTCTGGGGTCCGAGGGTTTTTGTGGGGACCGAAGGTTAGGTTTATAGGTATGATGTGAATAGAGTTTTAGTTAGTCTTAGGGTTAGTTATAGATCAGTAATGGTTAAGGTTAGGAAAAGGGTTTGGGTTAGGTATAAATCTAGTTACTAAAATCAATGGAAGTCAATGGACGGTCCCCATAAGGATAACAAAACAAACGTGTGTGTGTGTGTGTGTGCATGAACAGGGAAACATGATGAAATACTTCTATAACCTTGTTGTAAAAGGTGCAGTATGAGTACAATGTGTTCATAAAGAACAACCTGATGTAAAAAAGGATCAACAATATGATCCTCGTTATACTGACGGCTAACAGTGAGTTTTTATTTTTTGGTGCTAATTGTGGTTTTATGTCACGTGTTTATCTGAGATACATTTTGTAAATCAGGTATACAAGATAGTCACAGAACAGGTGTGTAATTAAATAATGATTTTAAACAAGTGTAGCCTATAAGAATTCATTAGTAACAGGTAGTATTACCTGGTTTGTAAGCAGCATCTGCTCATGTATTAAACTGCAGTTCAGAAAAGAAGCCAATTAAGCTAAAAACATTTTCAAAACATTTATAGCATCATAAGAAAGTCCTTACAGTCTGGTTTTATCAACTATTAGAATAATATATTTTCTGCGTTTGACTGAAGACATGTCTCAGCTACTCTCCATTCAATTTCTGCCCACAGACAGAACCAGGTAAATGTTCCAAACAGCATCACTGATGTAGTAATTTATTGAAGACTAATATCCTTTGAAGTTGTGCACACACACTGTGTAGATCTCTTATATGCAGGTTATTTTAGTGAAGCATCGAGCAAACTGTGGCTTGTTTTCCTGGAAGTGATGTTAAATTTCCTACTGAACCTGAAGCTAAAGAATAATAATAATAATAATAATAATAATAATAATAATAATAATAATAATAATAATAATAATAATAATAATAATAATAATAATAAAATCAAATTATAGAGAGCTGCCAGATTGTTTTTTTGTTCATCCTTCAGATTCTCTCATATCTGTATTATTATCATGGAGAAACATTGTGTAAAATAAAAAGAATCCTAATCAATCTAATCAAATATGTAATTATATGTTTTTTTGGTTTGTTTCTTTACCAGATTTCAGTGTCTAAAGTATAAAGAAAATCAAACAAACAGATTTAAAAAATACATAAATACTTTTAAAATTGTTATAAAGAATCCATTCGATCTGTACTTTTAATTAAAAATGTATTAAATCTTGTTGTTGAAATGCTGATGATCATAATTTAAATTGCACTATTAATGAAATACATGCATGAGTAATAAGCTCCAGAACCCCCTGCGCGTTATGAAGACTTTAGCAGCTGTTCCTTTCGTGGAGCCAGTGGGAGACGTGTTTTCATGAAGCTGTCGGCAGCTTTCCCTTCACTTGTCACTCCTGATGAAGCACATGTGCGTGACTGCTCTACACCTACAGAATAGCCTTAAGCAGACCTCCATATCTCTGTTTCCTCTGAAGTTCAGCACTGATTCAGAGTGTTGTAAAAAAAAACATGCTTCTTATCTGAGCTCCCATGAAAGCTTCCATTAATAAGAGACATAAATCAGTGTAATGGCCTGTTTTGTGTATCGCTGCTGTTTGCAGATGATGTAACTTCCTTATATGCTTTGAATTTTCCTTCATGAAACTATGCCCTGAATGTGAGAAATGTGGGAAACAGACATGCTCACTGCCCTGCCAGGCTGGAACTTCACAATGCAACTGTGTAACTTAGCGTGAGTGTAAATCATCACCTGCACACGCCTTCCTATGATCCTGTGTGACCTCCATATTCACTCACACGCAATGAACATCTGAGCTGTCAGTCAAGCAAGAGGAGAAACTGGTACTGAAACAGCTAGCAGTGAGGTGTTTTAAGCGGCCTGAAGGCAGAGGCCACTATGAAGTCCTGTCCACATTGTGTTTAGTTCTGCAGCTGTAGGTCACCAGACTGCACCTTTGAGAGGATTACTAAAGTATTCTGCTTCCAAATACTAACAAATGAGGGGATTTACGTCTGTATTCAGGAGTCATGGAGAGTTTATGTAGTGATTAGTGCTGCAAGATACCTGTAAGATGTTCAACCACCTTCTTAATAGATACACGCAGCCTAGTGCAGAAAAACATGTCGTCCTGGTTTCACTTAATGAAAGTAACTTACTCTGATGACCCAGAACAGAATGGATTCAGTTAGATTTATCTTTGTCAAAATGTTTGGTTATTTTCTCCATTTTATAATAGTAAAACATTTCAAATGAAACTATATCTTACTACACTTTTTTTATGACAATTTATATTTAAATTAAATGCAGGGTGACAAACACATGGACTGATCTGACTGAGCACATATACAGAAATTAAAAGTGTCTCCAAAAACAGAAAAAACAGCAACTTATCACCGAAATTAGAGTATTTAAATTCTATAGTAGCAGAATTTTTTTTAGTGTTTAATTCCATTTATTTGTTTTCCTAAACAGCTTGCAGTCAGGGGGCGGGGCTACAACTGGACAAGTCGTCACAGAGCCGCAACAACCATTCACACACACACACACCTGGACCAATTCAGGGCCACAAGTTACCCCTACATGTTGATGTGCCGAAGAAACATTCAAATTCCTGAAAGGCCCGAGTCAGAACTCGAACCTGCAACCTCTTGGCTATGAGGAAACCGTGCGAACCAAGTCATCCTCCGTGCAGTCTGGGTTTTTATTCCCCAAGNAATGTAACAGTTTAGTTTAATTTTTAAAAACACTTTGTGGGCGGGGCACGAGGACCCTCTCGGGTTTGGTCTTGCGAGGCAGAGGCTGTGAAAAGGGATCAGAGAGACCTGGTCCGAGCTTCAGCAGTGAAACTGGACTTCATGTTTGATTTCCTTCAAATAAAAACGAAAATAAACGTCTCGGACTTCAACATGTTGGTAAATAAAATCAGATGTTTTTAGATATAGGGCTAATTGAAATGTGTGATTCCTGAAAAGGCCTCGCGCTGCTTTTTGCGTTTTTCACGTGCGTCTGATCCAAAATGCGGCAGCGTCTCTGAAGCCAGTGAGACTGTCAGAAAATCTCTATAAGGTCAAATTTAATAAACATTTAAATAAAAGCCGGTAGTTTCAGTTAAACGGGGTTTTATGGAGCGTCTCAGTTTTTTTTTATAATTACCAGCGAATTCTTGATGAATTTCGTCCTTATTTCACTAAGTTTTATTCTTTGGTAAATATTTAGATTAAAATGGGTTGAAGGTCAAACAGCAGGTTGGTCTAGATCGCTGTCCGTGGTGCTGAAAGAGGTCTCCCGAACTGATCCCGGCGCGACCACATAACTTAAATATTACTCACACAAAACGAAAGTTTAAATATGACATTAATAAATGATAAATAACATAAAATAAGGCAGATAAACAAATGATGCGAAATCCTTTTAAAAACATTTAAAATCGGTTAGAACTGGGTTCTGTGGTTCTTATAGTTCAGTGGGTCACACAGACGGAGAGAAGCAGAAGATTATTATTATTCATATTTTATTTTAAATTTAATTGCTTAAAATTTAATCAGAGTTTTTTCTTCTTTTATTTGATAATGTTTCCCTACAGCTGCGAAACGTTTCCACTCAACACGCGTGTGAAATCTGTATTAAAGACCAGGAGCGACCGATCCGGTAGGATCCCGGTCCCCCCGCGCGGCTGCTGAGTAACGGGGACCTGATGAAACCCAGCACGGGGTTCATCTCCTCCTGGTGGCTTCATGGGAAAAACGCAGCCTCTGCTGGGCTTTTATTTCACTTCAGATAGAAACAGTCTCGTTCTTCTCAAACAAAAATCAAACGGACAAGAAGCTGCATCAGAGTGCGCGTGCTGTTGAAACGCTGCACGTGGAAATACTCTCCAACCCAAACTGCAAGATTATTTCAGGATCCCAGACTTATAGTTTATGTTGCTTGACAGTTGTTACCAGAAATCACCCATCAAAAATGTATTACATAAATCAGTAAAACTGCGCGGATCATTTCCGGTGTCAAGTTTCAAAATGTATTTTGGTAAAAACAAATAATTAAAGACATTGTTTAAACCTCTGCAGCTAAAGCTCTGATCAGTGGAAATATCATCACCACCAACACTTTTTATTATTATTATTATTATTATTATTATTATTATTATTATTATTATTATTATTTCAGCTCAGCCTACTGCAGAATATTCATAGCCCCGGCCACATAACCATAACCATAATAATAATAATAATAATAAATAATAATAACAACTACTTTCATTTAGGCAGGAACAATTTACCCAACAAGAAAAATGTACATATATTAATAAAAAACAAATAGCCTACGATAAAATGTAAAGAAGAATGTAATAATAATAATAATAATAATAATAATAATAATAATAATAGTTCAAAACTTTCTGAAACAGAAACATTATTTTTAACGAATCAGACACGTTGTTTCATAAAAAAACGTCTTAATTCAGTCTCACTCAACTTTTCCAAGTGGAACGCGGCCGCTGGGTGAGAGAAGCCTGAATAAGAGTGTGAGCGTGGGAGGAGGAGGTGATGGGGGAGGAGGGGAGGAGGGGAGGGGAAACCCCCTCCCTATGCAACAAGCCTGCCCACTGTAGCAGAGCTGGGACACGCAGAGACGCTGACGGGCCGGGATGCTGAGTTTGGATAAATTGGTTGACTTGGTACCGTGGGACTTCACAGCATGCACGAACTGCAAACAGAGAACAGGGAGCTCACGCGCTGCTTTCACGTTGCTTTTGTGGATGCTCGGCTGGTTGCATGACTCCGTACCAGACTGACAGATAAAAGAATCCCGTTTGGAAGACGTGCTTAAAACACAGGAACAGATTTGTTTGTATTTATTTTTGGAACCGTTTTTTGTAAATAATAATACAAACTATATGTTTTTGATAATCTGGTGACACAAACAGGTTCTTACCCACATTTTGGTCCACATGGTCTATATTTGATGAAGTCTAGAATTTGACAGATGCTCGTATCCCACACGTGCACGTCTCCTCTGTAATGACTTTCCATTTTGTCCCAGCAGGATCTGGAAGATGGAGATTATTTACACACTGAGTCCAACAGCTGTGTTTGTGGGATGCGTGACTCTGCTGGTCTCCCTGTGGATGGGCCTCCGGCACAGGGCCATCCCCGGTCTGCCCAGACCCTTCGCGTGGCCCGTCATAGGGAACGCGGCGCAGCTTGGCAACGTGCCGCACCTGTACTTCATGCGCATGATGAAAAAATACGGTGAAGTCTTCCAGATCCAGCTGGGCAGTCGGACCGTGGTTGTGCTGAACGGGAGCGCCATTAAACAAGCGCTAATCAAGCAGGGACTGGACTTTGCCGGCAGACCGGACTTCGCGTCCTTCAAGTACATCGCTGAAGGGGACAGTCTTGCGTTTGGCACCGTCACGGACTGGTGGAAGACGCACCGAAAAGTGGCTCAGTCGGCCGTGCGCATGTTTTCCACCGGGAACCCGCAGACTAAAAAGACTTTTGAGCAGCACGTCCTCAGCGAGTTTGAGGAGCTGCTGCAGCTGTTTGTGTCCAAGACGCAGAAAGAGCGCCATTTCTCACCCATGGCTGATCTGGTGGTGTCCACAGCCAACATCATGAGCGCGGTGTGCTTTGGGAAGCGGTACTCCTACGAGGATGAAGAGTTTCGGGAGGTGGTGGGCAGAAACGACAAGTTCACCAAAACTGTGGGCGCAGGCAGCATAGTGGATGTGATGCCCTGGCTCCAGTACTTCCCCAACCCAATTAAAACCATATTTGATGACTTCAAGCGGCTCAACCGAGAGTTCACCTTGTTCATCAGAGATAAAGTTACTAAACACAGGAAGACAATGGAGTCCAGCACCATCAGGGACATGACAGATGCTTTTATTCTGGCACTGGACCAAATCAGAGATAACAATGGACTTCCATCTCAGAAAGACTACGTGACTTCCTCTATGGGGGACATATTTGGAGCAAGTCAAGACACCCTGTCAACCGTCCTGCAGTGGATCATCCTCATTCTTGTCAAGTAAGAAATAATTCAATAACACATTTTAATATTTTAAATGCATATAACTTTACTGATAAGTAGTTAAAACAGTCCTGATTGTGAACCTTCACGAGGAAGTATCTGTCTTATGTAACAGTGTGGGGGAGAGGGGGGAGGGGGTGCAAGCAGAGGCATAGACACATACTGGCAGCAGCACAAAGAGGTGAAACTGCACACCAGTGAAAGTGAATAATTCTAACAGTCAGCATTTCACATGATTGTTTTTCTTCTAAATGTTCTTTTTAGACACAGATTCAAACATTTTCAAGCCGTTTTTGTCTTTAAAAGACAACTTTATTCTGCTTTATTGTGACAGAACTTCACAGACGTGGTTATCTGAGGAGTTTTTTAGATAGTGGAACTTGAAATTTGATCTCCTGTGAATGTAGGTACCCTGAGATGCAGGTGCGTCTACAGCAGGAGGTGGACAAAGTCGTGGACTGTGACCGTCTCCCCTCCATCGAGGACCAGCCGCAGCTGCCTTACGTCATGGCCTTCCTCTTTGAGGTGATGCGCTTCACGAGCTTCATCCCCCTCACCATCCCCCACAGCACCATCACAGACACCTCCATCATGGGCTACACCATACCAAAGAACACTGTTATCTTCATCAACCAGTGGTCCATCAACCATGACCCAAACACGTGGACCAACCCAGAAACCTTTGACCCCCAGCGCTTCCTGGATGCTGAAGGGTCGCTGAACAAGGACCTGACGAGCAGCGTGCTCATCTTCTCCCTGGGCAGGCGGCGTTGTATTGGCGAGGAGCTTTCTAAGATGCAGCTGTTTCTCTTTACAGCTCTGATCGCACACCAGTGCAACATCACAGCAGAACCAACGAAGACCCTCTCGCTGGACTACCACTACGGTCTGACTCTGAAACCTCACGCCTTCTCCATAGCAGTGTCTCTGCGTGAAGATGTGACACTGTTGGATGCAGCTCAGGCACGCTCTGTGGAGGAGGAAGACTCAAAAACAAAAGATTAGAGTAAAACTGTGCAAAAAAATGAAGGTTGGAAAAACAACAGAGAGAAAATCAGTAAATATCCGGAACTTTTGAAGCTCAGATGAATGTTTGTACGTGACAGAAACAGATGAAATGTGATTCAGCTGAGACACGGTGCATCACCGTATGACATTAAACACAGTCAGACACACCACATAGCAATTATGCAGCTCCTTTTGATTCATGGAAACGGCGGCCTGCAGTCAGAGGTTTAAAACAGGGACACAACCTGGAACAGGGCACGAAGCAAGAACCCAACAAAACAGCTGTCAATAAATCGATGCTGTAAAAGTTTATCATTAAAAGAAACAATGTTGTTCTCTAACCTGTTTCAATCTAAAAAATGACAATTTATTTTGAAAAATATCTGCTTTTCAGGAATCATTTACGTCATATTTTTCACTTTATTAACCTTTTTTTAACTGAACATATGCTGCTCTTTGTGTTGCAATAACAGAATTTCTTAAAACACATGATAAATGTGATACTACTGGATCTTTATAGGATTAAAGTAACATGCCGTGGACTGAGGGCCAGGTGAACAGGTGAATAAGCTTTGGTAACGCATCAGCTCTAATAATGTAAAATGTTTTAATATAATGCATAATAAGGGCATTACTCAGGAAAGTGACTTAAAATATCTCTCCAACTACATTTAATATATTCTGAAACTTGTGCTTTTAGAGCTTGTAGCTGTTTGATTTACTGCTTTAAGTGTAAATGATACCGAGCACAAGCTGATGCTCTATGGGGTGCCGTTTGTAAAGTTGCACAGTCAAATATCAACTGCAATATTTTTGGTTATTTTGCCTGTCATAGGAGAAAAAATGGGGTTAATTTTTCATTGCATATTTTCACCTTGTTATTCATTTATTCATAAATGTTACATTTAGTAACTAAATATTTAGTTAGCAAGCTAAATATTTATTTTGAAGTTGAATGTTTATTTTACAAACTAAATATTCAAAATTGTAATTTAATTTTTAAATTAAATATTAAATATTTTTAAAATATTTAATTTGCAACTAAATATTGTTGTGTGGGCATTCAAACTAAATATTTATTTAGTTTGCAAATTAAATATTTAATTTTGAAAATAAATATTTAGTTTGTAAAATAAACATTGAATTTCAAATTAAATATTTGGCTTGCTAACTAAATATTTAGTTGGTAAATTTAACATGTATAAATAAATGAATAACAAGGTTAAATCTTCAGAATCATACCAGTATGTTAATATGTTCACTGGCTCATATATATATATATATTATATATTATTTTCTGTGTTGTGTATGAATCTGGATGTGAAAACACAATGTCTTAGGATAATTTCACTAACATCAGGATATGATTATGTTCTGTAAAGCAAATCATAAAAAGGTCTCAATCAGCATGTGATTCTTAAAATCATCATGTGTTTTCTTAAAGAAATATTGTGCAAAAAAGGAAGAAATGTTATCAGATACCATTTAAACCATCAAACTTGTTTTTAAATGTTCAATATGTATCTTGGTTTGCAGAGAAAAACACTGAAACATCTAACTGTACCTCAAAATGCCTTTTTTTTTATAGCTTAACATGTCCTAAAAATACAGCATATCATGCTTCTCTGAGTCTTTCTGCCTGAAAAATATTGTACAAATGCAAAATAAACTGACAATATTCTCTTATTTATTTATTTATTTATTTGTTTGTTTGTTTGTTTAATTATTTATGCATGCATGCATGTAGTTTTTTATTTTATACGCAGATTGATGGGAAAAAGACACGACTGTAGTGAGAGAGAAGACAAAGTTGGTCAAGGTACTCTTGAAGAGCTCTTGGCAGGTTGCCAGATCAGGTGGGGGAAAAACAGGGAGGTGTTTCTGAGATCCTTTGCCTCCATGGAGTTTTATCTGGCCCTGCCAGAACATCCTGTACCTCATCAGAGTGAAGCATGTAGCCGACTAGCCAGAGCGTGACAAATTCCAACAGTAGATGGCTGCTGATATTGAGCCCTCCTTCCTCCCTTCTCCTTCTTTACAAACACAAAATTAAATCCAAGAACTAAACAGGCTTGTGAAGTAATGCATGGCAACACTCCAAACATAATCTTTATGAATGGGAAGGAAAACACAGTTTTTTTTCATTCAAACTGAAATGACAGATAATCAAAAGAAGCTAAATGGGGAAAAATGTAGAGAAGCTAATGAGGTCATGGTTAACACAGTTCAGCCTGAAACCCTAAAGAACTCGTTTCTGCAGCAGGAAGTTAAACGTCCCCAATGAAATGAAACACAGACGATTTAAATGAGACAGATGAACTAATTCCACTGCAAAGCAGATGCAGTGTGTGAGTTAGTGGACAGATCATGGCGTGGTATCCTTTTGCATGAATTGGCTGAAAGACGCTCAGTGTTACTACAGCTTAGACTTGTCAAGACTGTATTAACTAGATTAGCATGAATCTCTGGATTAAAAGCTTGTATCCTGCCCTGGCTGAGGATGAAACACACGCAGCACCAGATTCCTCGTCTGTTGACTCTTTGTGTAACTGACATAGTTGAGGTTTAATGATGGAGGCACAGAGAAGAACACAGAAATGTCACAATGGCTCTCAGCTGAGGCTGATATTAGCTGAGGTGAGTCCAGAGACGAATCAGAGCCGGATTCTTTCAGAAGGGGTTGAAATCCTGTCAAGACGGGATGAGATCAGGTCCAGCTCAGATCAGACTGTGAACTGAGGGTCCAGACAGAAATATGTCCAAACATTTATGTAACGAACAACCAGGATGAGCGTCTGTGTGTTTTGGATCCAGGACTGGACAGTGGTTGTAGATGCATTATGTGAATCAACAAAAAATGCACGATTTGTGACGATAAAGTGACTCTTGTTCAGTTTGTGAATTAGCAGAACCATGTAAAGTCCAGGTGGACGTGTTCCGCTAATATGCTAACCACATTTCATTTCTAGGGTTCTGGACTGGACTCAGGGACAAAGGAAAGACTAAACAGGGACAAAATTAGACTTTTGAAAAGACAGCTGAGATTTATTTATTATCAGAATCTAAAAAAAAATCAAATGATTAAAGAATTAAAAAATTCTAACTAAAATTATAAAGCCTTAAAGAGACCAAATGATTTCTCAGTTGATCCGGGAAAAAAAAGAACGTAATTTATTTATTCTATTAATTTACAGTGGCTTAAATCCTTTAAATTTTGCACCTGTCGAAAATATACTTTTGTTGAAAAAGTAGTTAAAATATTTGGTTTACTTAAAAAAAATCCCCAAAATGTATAAAAGATGTGAAATAAATAGTGTATCTCATAAACACAGAAAACATCTCAACAGACATTGAAGAACAATATTAAAATGTTTAATGCTTTTTTGCTCCTTCTATTTGTTATGAATTATATCTGAAAGGACCAGGTGTCCGTTTCCAGCAGTCATTAGTTGAGAGGCGGGGTTACACCTGGACAGAACACCTGTCCATCACAACGTCACACATGGACAGGAACAACTACTGACTCACTTACATCTAAGACCAGTTTAAAATCTTGCATGTTTTTTGACTGTGGGAAGAAACTGGAGAACAAACTCCATATACTAAAGAATCTTTACGGTGTGTTCACACTAAACGCGTTAGAAGCGACCAAAAGGCGCTGTTCACGTGTAGCTAGTCGTGTGAACATTCGCACCTCGAAGCGTGTCCAACGCAAACTGGTTGCACTTCAAAATATGAAATTTTGACGCTCGTGAAGCGGAAATACACAGCTTGTGGAAGGAAGTAGTGCCAGACGGTATTTTTGCATGATGGCAGCTGGCAGTCTAGTGTTTGAAGAGAGAAAGTCTCCCGCAGTGAGACAGTAGGCGGGCTTGTTGGCTTTTGCGCGGCTTCGCCGGGTCAGTCAAAACTTTTAAAAGTGAAATGAACTTACCAGGTTGCCCGATCTTTTCACTCATATTCCTCCAAACTAGGTCCTTTTTATTCATGTCTCTGTATAGAAAACAGATCGTATAACTCTGGGTGATTATCTACAGCGTTTATCGTTCCTCCATGTTGAATGAAGAATGTATGGCTTTGGATGGACCTGCCCCTGTAAACTGGGTCTGAGCATGATGTCACCTGGCTCCTGATTGGTTGATGCGGTGCGGACTTGACGCTGGAGTTGGGATTTCTCCAACTTCAGCGTCAAGCGCGACTGCACAGAATGCACCACAGAAAATGCAGCACATATTTTCGTCAAACGCCTGATTCACGCGAATCAGGCAGAAAAGCATTTTTTTGCACTGCAAATCTGCTTCTGAAGCGTCGCGGGACCCCCGGTTGCGTTTCATCGTGCTTCTACATCGACTTTACATGTAAACCTGATGCTCTGGTCGCTTTAAAGGTGGGATATGGAACATTTTCATGAAAAGCTATATTTTTAATAAAATAATGCCTCCACAGGGTGTTTAGAGGGTTGTAGAATGAAAATACAGCATTTCCTTTAAAAATTATATTTGAAGTAAAATATTATAAAATATTAATTTTGGCAGGCAAGACGTTGGCATTTTGTTTACATCTACCAGCCAATAGCTGGCAGAGCAGCGGGCACCATTTTGAGTTGCCTAATACCGTAAATAATCCAGCACAGTGAGGCTGGTACTGTGGAGTCTGCAGGTCAAGCAGCTGGAAGCACCGGGGATATGTGGTGACCTTATTTGTTTACCATAGAGGGTTTCCTTTGGGGTGTCCCATGTGAAGAGCAAGTTCTGTGTGGAAACGTTTTTCATTAGCTGCTAAGCTAACACGGAGCTACATGTTGGTGAAGTTGAGGAGCGTCGGGCCACTTGTTTGACTGGAAGACACACCACAGAGGATTTTATTGCTTTTTTCTTTTTATTGGATAAGTGAGGCGTGCAGGATGGTGTGTGAGGAGGACAGAAGATCTTAGGAGGGACTGCAGGTAGTTTTGGAGCCGCGGTGCAACTATGAACTCTTTGTGACGGACTGACTTGATGACTGAGCTTCAAACAGGTAGGAGCTACTTTTTATCAGAGTCAGTGTGTGATCAGCGGGGCTGGAGAGCATGATTAGTGAACCGAACTCATGATATTTTATTCGGATCGTGGATCAGAGTGGGTTAGGTGAGGAATATTCGGCCTGAGCATCGGAGTGCGCGGGGTAAACGAGCCTGGCACCCAGATGGCTGAAGGCTTTGTCCCGTGTTCTGAGTTCCATATCCCACCTTTAAACGCGTTTGGTGTGAACGCACCGTAGAGTCGTCAGATTACCTGGTTGTAAAAACATTCCTACAGATTAAATCTGCACCTTTAAAACAAGAACAAAACTCACTGTCCGTTACCTGAAGAAAACAGAATAAAAATCTTTAGAGTTGGACTGAAGTGGAACTTTTAAACTCTTTTGCAACATCTGTTAAACTCACATGTACAGACATCAACAAGAAGTGCAAGTGAGTTCTGCAGCTGTTTCAACTGAAGTGTTTGATGAAAGTGCACCAGAGGCTTATAAAAGCAGCCAGGAAAGGTGAAGTTTTCATGACTGTATTAACAAACACCTGTGCTGATTTGGGAAGCACCTATTTAGAGTGGCTTTACTGAGGAAGAAAAAGATAAACAAATGAAACATGACTAGACCAGTGGAGGTTGTCCTGAATCTGATCCAATAACAAATTCCCCATTGCCCTGGCACAAAATGTTCAGTCTGCACAAAAAAAGGGGATAAATTAGAGCGCTACAATCATTTATTCTCCTACAGGAGTCTACTTGCTACTCTTTGTTGATTTTGGATTAAGATCAATTTAGTTTATTACAAAAATCCCTGTGTGCTTTAATTTTAGGTTGCAGATTATGTAACATGTTGCGAGAGGCTGGTTCCTATAAACAGTAATAAAACTAACAAGAACACAAACACGGCACACAAATAACAACTCCAATCAGTAGTTTATAGTTTTAATGACACTGTTTGGAACCGTTAATCAAACCCAATAAAACTTCAGGACTATTCAACTTGCATTCAACAACATTCACATACATGGTGGTCCTAAAAAATCTGTCACGTCCCAAATAAATTATTCTTATTTCTAACAAACACAGGAATAAATGACATACTGGAATACAATGATTTTTCAAAGTAAAAGTTGATCTGATATGTTGATTTGATAAACACAAATATGAGATTCACATAGAAACACACAATGGGCCCTTTAGAATCCTTCATATTTACATGCTAAACAAATACATTCTTCTAGTGTAGTATTTTACAGTACTGCTAAAACAAAGTTTCATCAACTTTAAAATGCATATTTGAATAATTTAGAAACTATGAATGTACGTAGTGTATTAAGATTCTTCTTTAACTTTCCTTTAAACACACTTTATTTCTAAATATTAGATTAAAACAAAACAAAAAAACCTCAATAACATTAATGTGAGACTCCAGAGGGATAAAAATAATCAAATAAAGACGAGTGTGAATCAGATATTTGGTGATTTACTTATTCCCAAAGACTCCCACGGAAACATCAGCTTAAAAAGGGGAATTTTGTTCAAATTAAACATGCAGGTGGATTTCACAACTCGCCAAATCCTTTCAGTTTCTTACAGCCGGGAAAATGTGGAAAACTTTGCTTTAATTGTATGATTTCACGTTTGGTTTTAGTAACTGAAAATTCAATGACTAAAGGATGCAAAACAAATCATCACAAAAGCACAAGAACACATTCATCAGCTGGAATGGAATGATCTCATTACTCTGAAAGTCTGTTTAACTCATTATGTGCCATGTTCAGATTTCTAACCCAGAGACATTGAGCAATTTCACTGATTTTGAAGACCCACAGAATATTTTGTCCTATGATCAGATGAATTCTGAAACCACCATCAGAAAGATTAGACTCTCTTCTTTCAGCAGAAAAAAATGTTTCTACATTTTTCTGTTATTTAGTAATCTGCAGTAGAACAGAACAATTTTTGTGAAAATTGACCTGTTTCAAAACAAAGAGTGAAGATAAAGAGCTTTTTGTGAAATGAGACACATCAGGCATAAAAATATGTTTGATAATAAACAGTGTTTTAGTGACGCTTCCTGGTTGATCCAGATGGAAATACGTCATCGGACGACTCGGGGTCTGCTTCAATAAAATCACGTGACTCTGGACCGTCTGCTAAAATGGAGATCTCTGGCTGGGATGAAATATGTGCTGATCGAGGTGACCCGGATTGAATGTCATCATTTCTCTTTTGTGACAGCGACAGACGTAGTTTTAGTGTGAGCTGTGGGAGTTTTCCCGCTTTTCTCATAACCCCCTCCGCTTTCGTGGATTAAAGCTGATATCCCTGATTTCAAATTGCCTAGCTTAGACTGTCAACAAAGTCACAGAACTCTCAGCCCCTCCCATCGGGTAGAATTCCTAAGCCACGCCCCCCCATGTTTGGAAACACGCGTAGCCCCAGAAGACAACAAGTGCAAGACAATGGTCCGCAGTTCATTCAAGTACCGTAACATGGCGGAATCACCGGTAAGTGAAAACAATATAACAACAAACAACTGACATTAATGCCCCTTTTCCACTGACAAATCAGCACGGCGTGCTTGAGAGCGGTACAATATAGCGCGGATCAACTCGCTTGAGGGGGTGGAAACATAAAGCGGACGTAAGTGGGGATATGGGCGTGCCCATCTGGCTATGAAAAATGGCGCGCAAAAGTCTTTGTCCGCGACGTCACAGTGCGTGAAACAACAACAACAATGGCGGATATACGTGTGTTTTTGTACTTTGCACTGTCTGTGGTTCATTTTGGTTGGTTTGATTTGGTTGGTGCTCCAGTATAATCGGTCCGCTGAAACTCATGAGAGATGTTCTGCGGTGCTTAAATAAGTGCGATTAAAATGCGTTAAAAAAATTAACGCGTTATTTTTGTGTAATTAATTAATCTTAATTAACGCGTTAAAGTCCCGGCCCTGTAAAAAATACAAAAAAAAAAAAAATTAGGCGAAAATTAGAATATCACACTTTATTCAAGAAAAACCCACACTAAATATCAATGAATAAGAAAAAAAAAATTTGACAACCGCGCGTAATGCGCAAAAGACAAAGGCTCTGATTGGAACACCGACTTTGACACGACACTGTATCCCTTGTGAATGGGCTAGAGCGATGCCGGAACTACCGTGTGAAAGCTTGGATTCTCCCGATTTAGAGGGAAAAAAAGTAAGTTTCTATCTTTTATGGTTCGGAAGCTATGTTCGATTAAACACAACAAGGTCCCTGGCATCGTCGACGATGATGGCATCCCCGTAGCGTTAAGTATAGCAGCTTTAACTTCTACATGATCACATGAAGTTTCACCACCACACACAGGTAAGAACAACTTGTACTTCCTTTAGAGGCGTAATATTTACTGACAAGGTGCGCACGACCATTCTCTAACCCCTGTGTTAAAATAAAGCAAGAGACGTCAAGACGTCCATGGTACTGAATGAGTTAAGAAGGACTCAGTGTGAGTCTGTAACCTCCACAGACTGATGTGTGTGATTAGACCAACTGTTTTGAAATGGAAACATTTTTCATTCTTTCTCGACGTGAGATTTCAGCTGATTGTTGCCTCTGGATGTTTGTTGAAGGATAAAAATGTCAATGCAGTGAGCGACCAGGGATTTCATCTATATAATACAGTTATTTTAAAGGTGTTGGAGCCTGAACAGCTGGAACTACACAAAATACAGACATTTCTTAATGAGTTTATGATGAAGATTCATGCAGCTGGTTCAACAACTGTAAATATTTAAATTTAGTAGATCTCAAAAATTGAAACATTCATCCCACAGATTGGAAGTTTTACCCCTGGGCTCCATCAGACGTTACATTTTTCATCCATTCACTGTAACAATTAAGGCTAAATATGATGGTAATTAATGTTAATTTATTTTATTTCTTGGATCTTCCAGATCCCCCCCCTTCATGTCCAGACCCCACTGTGGGGCCTGAAACAAAGAGAGAGCTGTACAGAACCCCATTTAGAGTCCAACTGAAAGAGTAAATGAAATTCTGACCGAATTTGGAGAACCAGGTTTGTATTTTTCCAGTTGGATTCAGATCTGAACTCTTTGCTTAAACTTTTTTTTATTCAGGTTAATTTGGAAACATTTGGATTGAAATCAGGAGTTTTTGCTGTTTGAGGAGCAACAAGTTTTCACTTCGCCCGTTAACATGCACAACTTGCCTTCACTGCAGCCCCCCCCCCCCCCCCCCCCCCCCCCCCCCCCCCCCCCCCGCCCCCCCCACTGGGACGTTTACAGCTTTTCATCCTACCTGCGAATGAATGACACACCTTCAGGCATTTGGAAACTGACTTCTAGAGATGAAAGATTTATTTTGATTGGAGGGAAAAAAGATGTTACAAATGACTTGTCCAAACTGTTGTCTGTTACTGTACAATCTGTAGAGTTGTTAGAGATGAGTTGAACCTCTGTTTGAACTACTGACTTCAAGTTTATCTCAACGTATAACATCAATAAAATCTATTCAGATTTTGACAAAGTGAAAAATATTTAACCGATTTAGTTTTGTTTTCTGTTCTTTACTCATTCAGTGCCGTTGACGTCTGTCGATGTCAAACTGAATCCGAACACTCAGTGCCATAGACGTCTTGACGTCGCTACAGCTTTTATTGGCTTAAATCCCGCAAAGCATTCTTGGGGGGGACTGACAGTCACGCGTGCACATGCGCACACACGTACACACACACACAGAGTATCTGAATCATAAATCTGTCGCTTTTTTTATTTTGTTCAAATGTTTAAATTGTCTATATAGACATAAAATAAACTATCAAAAATACATTTTTACTGTTGTTTTTTTACTTTCATAGTAGTAAAACATAGTTCAGATGTTGCATGAATCATTAAAACATGAAATATTTACATCAAAGTCACTGATCTGCTTGAAAAACCTCTTTAACACATAACGTTCTTTATCTCAGCTTTTAGTCCTGAAACGTGTGGATTTTCATTAAAGTTCCTCTTTTGTACTGCAGATTACTAAATAACAGAAAGAGGTAGAAAAATTTTTTTTTTTGCTTTTGAAAGAAGAAAGACTAGATTTTGTGCTGATGGTTTCAGAATTCACATAGTCATAAGAGAAAATATTCTGTGGGCCTTTAAAAAACAGTAAAAATGCTAAATATCTGGTACTGACATTAAAATTCAGAATAAAAAAAGTGATTAAATATCCCACATCATAGATTCTTACACTCACAGAGTGAAACGTCACGGCGGTCTCCTGTTTGATTTAGTCACTCGTCTCTCGTATGTCTCATATTTTTATAAATACATGGAACATGGAGAACATCCTCTCAATGATCCGTCCACTGTTCTTACACTCCGAGTGCTGGACAGAGTAAATCCAGCTCTTTCTGTGCTTCTTCATCCTAAAATGAAAATATGATTTCAAAAGGTAAACAAAGTAAACATCTTAAACACGTGTTTCATTTGGACTTCATCACAGATTAAGTTACACAGATAGGACACTCTAATTGAAAACAATGGTAACCGGTCTGGCGCAGTGCATTGTGGGTAACTATGTGTCCCTTGCAGCTGCTGCACTGGAACTCTATATAGTATCGTTATATCGTTGTGAACAGTTTTTAAAGTATTACGAGTGTTTAGATCTTGATTTTACAAAATGAGCAGTTCAACATGTTTATGAGTCTAAATAAATATATTTTAGTTAAATTCTGCAGATCTGGTTTTGTGACTGGTGCTGTGAAGCTTTGTAAACTGGTGTTCATGCAGTCTGATACATGATCATAGATTTGTAGCTAGTTCCTTCTCATATTATGAGTAGTTAATATTTCCAAACAGTTTTTATGATTTGTAGCTTCAAATTTTTGCTTCATTCAGCAGCTTCTTCAGGAAGTCCACTAGCTGGATGGAGTTACTGATGAGGAGTGTCCTCAACTTAGTTTTAGCTGCCAGCAGGCGTGGACTGAACATCGGGATGCCCGGGTTTCCTGGTTTCCAAACTGGCCCATTCATGATTGGAGCTTGCGTCATGCGGTTCATTAGACCATCTGCCTCGATGATGCTCACTCAGATGCATCAGCTAGCACAATCACCCCCTCCTCTCCTCTCTTTTTGTGAGGATGTCTGCGGTGATGCAGACCCCCCCCACACACACACCTTTCATTCTAAAGGGGAAATGGAGCGAGATGGACAGAGAAAGAGGAAAGGAAAGAAAGAGAGGGAGAGGATCAAAAAGAAAAAGCCAAGTGCTTTAAATGAACTCACATGTCTGTCGGTAATGTAACAGCTGAGACATGAAACACTATTGATGACAACAGACTCACAAAAAGACTCACAACCATCCAAAATGACTAACTTAATTATGAGGTTAGCTGATGGATTAAAAAGCGTAAGACACATAGTTACCCACAATGCATTGCATTACCTGGTTACAGATAATGCCTCAAGTGTCCCATCTGTGTAACTTAATCTGTGACTTCATTGTCAATAACAGGTGGAACTTTGTGCTGATGGTGTTTCACCTCTTTGGAGATGTTCGTCATTGAACAAGCTGCTTCATACATCTTTCTGGCCAAATCTGTCCGTCCCAGATCTTTATAGCACTGCCAAAAAAACATACCAAATAACTGTTAAAGTATTGTTTAATTCTTCTTAATCTACTGCGAACTAAACAATCACAAACCCGGTGTTTCCTCTACTGACCTTGGCTAGAAACACATAGTTGAATTTAGAATAAGCTGGATGAATTTCTTCAACCTGGATGACAAAGAAAAAAACATTTCCTTTAGTCTTTGGGGACAAACTCAACCAACATAAAGCTGCATTACTATCCTTTAGCATCAGTGAAGATCTACTTGCAGATCAATAACCTGCTTTTCTGTAATACAGGTGTGGGACAAGCGCTGGAGGATGTGGACTGTGAAGTGCATGTTTAACCGTACACGTTCTCAAGGTCACGACTGACAAGCTGTAACAGGAGCCACGTAAATGAAAGTGATGAGTGAGACACGCTCAGGAATACTGGCCAGGAGCAAAAGTATTTTCTCTACTATATAAACAATTGAAATGTGGGAACAAAGATTAAACCTCTCTGAAAACACATGGCTTATGTTTTTAAAAACTGAGCACACGAGCAACCTGCAGGCAAATTTCACTGGCGTACAAGACAAACAGCACTGCAGTAAATGTTTTCATTAATCAAGTCTGCTCAGGAGAGAACATGCAACCAGGGAAACGTCATAAAAGATAAAACATTAGAAACTAGATCAGTGTTCATTACTGGAGTGGAAATTTGAACTGTTTCTTTATTGGCATGATAACCTGCTGCGCTCGTCTCTTCCCAACCATCTAATTTCACTCAGCTATAAACACTTTTACATTTAAATCTATATGCAGCTGATTTATGAAGCTTCATGCAGTTGAACGAGGAGAGATGAAAAACTTTGGCGTGCACCTTGAGAAAGTTTTTCAGAGCATCTTCAACTGATGCACTTGGAGGTTCTCCAAATAGAGTTGCAGCAACTTTCCTCTCAATCCACGACAACTGAGCAACCTGGGAACAAAAATCAAATATCAAAGTTTAACTGACAATCCCATTCATTGATTTAACTCAAAAATTTGATCGTCACAGACTAAGCTTTTTATTTGCGTTCTTACTCTAACCCCTCCTTTCCATCGGACGTATAGTGGCATGACGCATTTCACACAAATTTCAGGACTTTGTGGTTATTTCTTAAGTATTAACCAGTAATATGAAACATTTTATATCTAAAAAATATTAGGAAACACTGATTAACAGACTTTTCAATCTATCTGTGTCAAAATTCGGGTGGTTCCGTCAGGCTTCAGGTAGCAACTCATTAATATTCATTATTTGTATTTGCTGGACTCTGATTGGCTAACAAACGAGCCTATGAGAGCAAGGTATACTGTTTCCTGCCCCACTGCACATGGTAACATCAGACGTTCTCTCTTCCTGTTTGCTACGTCTTATGCTAACAGCTTTTAGCCAGCAGCATGCTATGTGTGGTTTTAACTGTGGGAGCTGAGGAATACTAACAAACAAAGGAGTTGTGATGTAACAGATACAGGCTGTTCAGACTCGGGAGAACTCTGGTTTTATCACCACCTGCGTAGTTTGAGATATTAAAACATAAAGAGAAGTTGTTGACCTGTTTTCACCCACTATGAAGGTAAGAACACCTGTGGAGCTAAAATATTCAACAGAAACCTCAGAAAAACCGTTTTTAATGGAAGGGCCTTTTTAAGATTTTCATAAATTGTAGAGACTTTTTTTTCATTTTCCCCCCAAAATAACTGTAGACTTTACATTAGACCTTGAAACAAATCTCTGGACATTTCTTTTTGCATGTTTGGGTAATAAACTATAATTTCTTTTAACTATTACTGTGACTATGTACCCTGATACTGCTTGTAAAGTTTTTTTGTAGGTTTTCCTTGTTTTTGCTAGTGAGCTAATGAAACCAGTGTTTTAAATCTTGTGCTGTTATTGGGCGTGTTAGTGCTTCTCATTGGTTGTAGCTGACACAGTTCAGAACTTCTAACCAATGAATGATGATTTCCATGTTCAGGTCGATGTAAAGCTTAGACAACATCCCGAGTTAGACAGTTCTTTTACTTTCTGCTCAACAAACCAGACCATGAGGTATTTGTAGCTGGTAAACAAACCTTTGGTTGATTAACTCTATCTACAAGGCTGGAGTGTGATTAAACACTGTCTTTTTGCTATAACTGATTAATTGAAGTTAATGTATTAGAGTCCCAGAATGACAGAGAGGAAGAAGAAGGCACAACATGATAAACATGGTCACAATCTGCATAAAAAACAAACTAAAACTGAATAAATGTGAGCTGATGTCATCAGGAAAGTGTCATCACTCTGCTACAAAATGATCTGAAGCTAACAGTGAATGGTTTTAACTTCTCATGGTACGTTCAGTGAAAATCACTGAAGAGAAACAAAGTTTTAACAGTGGAAATGAAGGAGGAGGAAGTGTGGGTGGGTAGTCGAGGAGGGGGGGGGGATTACACAGACATGACACAGATGTGTTGTGTTTGGTGTGTCACGTACAGCGTAGCACCAGCGACCCAGCAGGTAGTAGGACAAGGGGTCCTGTGGCTTCAGTTCAATGGCTTTATCCAGATGATCCTGGGTGGACACACACATACGCACACACACGAGCTTTACGCTGCTGATTCATGAGACAGCTGCTGTTACTTCCTCTCTGTTCTGACCTGATCTCTCCTGATTTGTTTCATAAACACCTCAAACACACGCGATCCTGCTGAAGCACCCGCCGTACTCCCCGGCTGTCACGGACCCTCCTGCCTTCTTTCTATTCTCCTCCTCTTTGATAAGTTTTTTTTCTTTCATACATGTCCTCTCTAGCGCTCTATCTTTCTCTTTTCACCTGTCAGGAGTTTTGAAGGTACACAGAGTTTAGGGAAACTGTTGACACAAGATAAAATGCTACGTGCTGTTGTTCCATGCTCAATCTTATGTAACTGGATGTCAGTAGGCGGGGCTTCCTCACCTATATTACTACCCATTTCCCTTTTTTAACTAAGGCATACAGAAGAAGTTAAATCTATAGTGACTTATACTGATTTATACCTTAAACATAAAAAACATAAAATTGAAATTACCTTAAACTTGTAACCGTTCTTGATCTTGTTTTGTATTGTGTCATATTCTGCCATAATTCCACACATGATGGCATACCTGTGAAGAAAAAATAAAACACTGCCATCAAATGCATGAATAAAGGATTATTTAAATGAAAAATCTTGCTTATTCATGATAAGTTTTTACTATGACTGTAGAAAAAGAAAGCTTGATTTTAACACCAAGGCTGGTAAAAATAATAGAAATACATCTGAATACAAGAGTATGATTAATAATATACTTTTTGCTGCAGTTAAAGTGTTTGATGGCAAATGCATTAAAAACTCACTCTCATCATCACTTTCTGGCACCAACAGCTTAAAAAACTGCTTTTACAAAACTAAAAATCTTGAGTTTATGCCTCTGTCATGCAATGAAACAACGCTTCATTTGAAGTAAACCTGGAAGCGGGACAAAAGTGCTGAGTGGTCCCCTTCACATCATGACTGACTTAGAAAAAAGGTTTACTGTTATCTCAATGTCTGAGTGAGTGTGAGTGTTTGGAAAAGCTGTAAATAACCTGGAGCTTTATTGTCTGGCTGAACAGCACGTTACATAACCTTGTTTGTTTTGAGCAGGAACGGGCCTGAAGATAGAATCAGTTGTGTTAAATAAAGACACCTCAGCACCTCCATGGTGCAGGTACTGATTACATCTCACTAAAGCAGACAATCTCATCTAAATCTCATAAAATAGAACATTTATGGTAGGGCTGTAATGATACATTATCCCATGATACGATATGTATCTCGATACATTGCTCATGATACAATACACGATACGATACATTAAAATTGTTCTTTTTTTTGCATTTTCAACAAAACAAAACTCTCTGGATAATATTTATTTTGTTTTGATACCATGACAACGGGTGAAACAAACTAATTCCTTCACTTTTACATCAGGTTGTAGTATTTTTTAGCAAAACAAATATGTCACAAAATAAAATTCTTACTTGAGATATGTAATAAGAGTTATTTAATAAAGCTTAATGTATTTTTAATAGTTGCTCATCACAGTAATATATTGCAGTTACAAAGCCACTGATTCGCTTTCACATCAGTTCAGTCTTTTTTTAGAAAAAAAAAAACTGTTCTTATACAATGTTAGAGCATATGTTGTTCCAACTTGTGGTGGTCAGTACAACACGTAAAGTGTATCGATGTTATCGATATTGGACCTCAAAGTACAATATTGCTCCTTGTATCGCGATACATCGGTGTATCGTTACAGACCTAATTTATGGTATAAATACACTCACCGGCCACTCTATTAGGTACACCTGTCCAACTGCTCGTTAACACTTAATTTCTAATCAGCCAATCACATGGCAGCAACTAAGTGCATTTAGGCATGTACACATGGTCAAGACAATCTCCTGCAGTTCAAACCGAGCATCAGTATGGGGAAGAAAGGTGATTTGAGTGACTTTGAACGTGGCATGGTTGTTGGTGCCAGAATGGCTCATCTGAGTATTTCAGAAACTGCTGATCTACTGGGATTTTCACGCACAACCATCTCTAGGGTTTACAGAAAATGGTCCGAAAAAGAAAAAATATCCAGTGAGCGGCAGTTCTGTGGGCGGAAATGCCTTGTTGATGCCAGAGGTCAGAGGAGAATGGCCAGACTGGTTCGAGCTGATAGAAAGGCAACAGTGACTCAAATAACCACTCGTTACAACCAAGGTAGGCAGAAGAGCATCTCTGAACGCACAGTACGTCGAACTTTGAGGCAGATGGGCTACAGCAGCAGAAGACCACGCCGGGTGCCACTCCTTTCAGCTAAGAACTGGAAACTGAGGCTACAATTTGCACAAGCTCATCAAAATTGGACAATAGAAGATTGGAAAAACGTTGCCTGGTCTGATGAGTCTCGATTTCTGCTGCGACATTCGGATGGTAGGGTCAGAATTTGGCGTCAACAACATGAAAGCATGGATCCATCCTGCCTTGTATCAACGGTTCAGGCTGGTGGTGGTGGTGTAATGGTGTGGGGAATATTTTCTTGGCACTCTTTGGGCCCCTTGGTACCAATTGAGCATCGTTACAACGCCACAGCCTACCTGAGTATTGTTGCTGACCATGTCCATCCCTTTATGACCACAATGTACCCAACTTCTGATGGCTACTTTCAGCAGGATAATGTGCCATGTCATATAGCTGGAATAATCTCGGACTGGTTTCTTGAACATGACAATGAGTTCACTGTACTCAAATGGCCTCCACAGTCACCAGATCTCAATCCAATAGAGCATCTTTGGGATGTGGTGGAACGGGAGATTCGCATCATGGATGTGCAGCCGACAAATCTGCGCCAACTGTGTGATGCCATCATGTCAATATGGACCAAACTCTCTGAGGAATGATTCCAGCACCTTGTTGAATCTATGCCACGAAGAATTGAGGCAGTTCTGAAGGCAAAAGGGGGTCCAACCCGTTACTAGCATGGTGTACCTAATAAAAGGGGCCGGTGAATGTAGAATAATATGTCATTGTCTTGGGTTTGGTGGTAATATTTGATCATTTGTTAGTTGTTATTTAATTGTTTTTTAATTTTTATTGTCAGGTTTTCATTTGTTGTTTTCAGTTTCCTCTTACGGGCTGTACTACAAAACAGGGTCAGTCTGAGGTAGATTCAGGTTCAGCTCAGGATTTTCAGTATTAAAAAGCTGGTTTATAGCTTCAGATAACTTTCTTTAATATAAGGGCCCAGTTCGCAGGGTGAGTGTATAAACAGGTTGTGGAGTGGGTATCATGGACAAAAATGTTGTAAGAGGTGCATAATGAGCGGTTCAGAGTGATATGAAGGGGCCAGATTATGAAGAGCTTTGTAAACAAAGAGTAGAAATTTAAATTGATTGGGGTATGACATGGGAAGCCAATGTAGTTCTACCAAAATAGGAGTGATGTGAGATCGCCTGTCTGTGTTGGTGAGAAAATGTGCTGCAGCAATCTGGACTTTCTGCAGGCAGTCATGTGAAGATTTGTTAACGCCATAGAGGACAAACTTTGCATAATCAAGTAGATGTGATGAATGCATGGATGACTGATTCCAGGTGTTTCCTTTTAAAGATGGGTTTAAGCCAGGTAATACTACAGAGTTGAAATAAACAGAACTTGATGGTGGCATTAACAGCAAGGACAAGTCTGAGTCAAGTTTAACACCCAAACTGGTTACACAGGACTGGAGATTAATAGAAGGAGATGAGAGATCTGAGATTAGAGTGGCTACGTGTCGAAGTATCCTTCGACACGTAGCCTGCTGGCACTGACGATCAAATCCTGGCCTTCCAAACGAGGCAAACTCCCTCCCCACTAGTCTATGGCCGCCCCAATAGATGTCCTCTAGCATCAGAAAAATGTTACAAGAACACGTTAACAACAAGAAAAACATGAATTTCATTGGAGTGGGTCTTTAACAATGAAAAGCTATTCCTGAAGACTTCCAGAAAGAGTTTAGACTGCCTGAAGAATAAAGCTGGTCATAAAATTAGAACATCAACACTAACTGATTTACAACCTGTTTTTTCTATTAATATTTAGTTGTTTAACTGTTTTTTTTTCTTAAGAAAAGATAAGGAAGAATTGGTTAGAAATTGAACTTATTAGTACAATAATCATTCACACTAACAAGTTAAAAAGGTGTTGGGTGTTAGGGTTTGTTGTATATACAGTGGGGCAAAAAAGTATTTAGTCAGCCACCAATTGTGTAAGTTCTCCCACTTAAAAAGATCAGAGAGGCCTGTAATTTTCATCATAGGTATACCTCAACTATGAGAGACAAAATGAGGGAAAAAAATCCAGAAAATCACATTGTCTGATTTTTAAAGAATTTATTTGCAAATTATGGTGGAAAATAAGTATTTGGTCACCTACAAACAAGTAAGATTTCTGGCTTTCACAGACCTGTAACTTCTTTAAGAGGCTCCTCGGTCCTCCACTCGTTACCTGTATTAATGGCACCTGTGTGAACTCGTTATCAGTATAAAAGACACCTGTCCACAACCTCAAACAGTCACGCTCCAAACTCCACTATGGCCAAGACCAAAGAGCTGTCAAAGGACACCAGAAACAAAATTGTAGACCTTCACCAGGCTGGGAAGACTGAATCTGCAATAGGTAAGCAGCTTGGTGTGAAGAAATCAACTGTGGGAGCAATTATTAGAAAATGGAAGACATACAAGACCACTGATAATCTCCCTCGATCTGGGGCTCCACGCAAGATCTCACCCCGTGGGGTCAAAATGATCACAAGAACGGTGAGCAAAAATCCCAGAACCACACGGAGGGACCTAGTGAATGACCTGCAGAGAGCTGGGACCAAAGTAACAAAGGCTACCATCAGTAACACACTACGCCGCCAGGGACTCAAATCCTGCAGTGCCAGACGTGTCCCCCTGCTGAAGCCAGGACACGTCCAGGCCCGTCTGCGGTTTGCTAGAGAGCATTTGGATGATCCAGAAGAGGATTGGGAGAACATCATATGGTCAGATGAAACCAAAATAGAACTTTTTGGTAGAAACTCAACTTGTCGTGTTTGGAGGGGAAAGAATGCTGAGTTGGATCCAAAGAACACCATACCTACTGTAAAGCATGGGGGTGGAAACATCATGCTTTGGGGCTGTTTTTCTGCAAGGGGACCAGGACGACTGATCCGTGTAAAGGAAAGAATGAATGGGGCCATGTATCGTAAGATTTTGAGTGAAAACCTCCTTCCATCAGCAAGGGCATTGAAAATGAGACGTGGCTGGGTCTTTCAGCATGACAATGATCCCAAACACACCGCCCGGGCAACGAAGGAGTGGCTTCGTAAGAAGCATTTCAAGGTCCTGGAGTGGCCTAGCCAGTCTCCAGATCTCAACCCCATAGAAAATCTCTGGAGGGAGTTGAAAGTCCGTGTTGCCCAGCGTCAGCCCCAAAACATCACTGCTCTAGAGGAGATCTGCATGGAGGAATGGGCCAAAATACCAGCAACAGTGTGTGAAAACCTTGTGAAGAGCTTACAGAAAACGTTTGACCTCTGTCATTGCCAACAAAGGCTATATAACAAAGTATTGAGATTAACTTTTGTTATTGACCAAATACTTATTTTCCACCATAATTTGCAAATAAATTCTTTAAAAATCAGACAATGTGATTTTCTGGATTTTTTTTCCTCATTTTGTCTCTCATAGTTGAGGTATACCTATGATGAAAATTACAGGCCTCTCTGATCTTTTTAAGTGGGAGAACTTACACAATTGGTGGCTGACTACATACTTTTTTGCCCCACTGTAAATAGAACCTAATCATATCTTTACTGGCGCTGCACGATGAAATGCACGTGGTTTCTATTTGCTGCGGTGACCGCGATGCTGCTGTAATGTGCCGCTGATGCACTCGGTGTAAATTGGGTGCTACTTTAAAATTTATGGCAGATTCTGATTGCAAAACTCCTAAAAAAGTTTTTAAAAATCCCTCTCTTATTTTTCCAGTTCACATCTAATTGACTCTATACTGAACTTTAAGCTGTGGGTTTAGAAAAAGACAAAACATGTGCCCCTTTTCCACTGACAAATCGGCAAGGCGCGCTTGAGAGCGGTACAGTACAGCGCGGATCAACTCGCTTGAGGCGGTGGAAACATAAAGCGGACGTAAGTGGGAATATGGGAGTGCCCATCTGGCTATGAAAAGTGGCGCGCAAAAGTCTTTGTCCGCGACGTCACAGCGCGTGAAACAACAACAACAATGGCGGATATACGTGTGTTTTTGTACTTTGCACTCTGTCTGTGGTTCATTTTGGTTGGTTAGATTTTTGGTTCTTGTGGAGGAAGTCGCCATTGTCCAAAGTCAATTGTATTTTAAAATAAAATATTTGTATGGTTGCTGGGAGGTTTTTTAAAGCCTTTTGCGGGAGCGCTTCTATTTCACATCACGTGAACACCACACACAGCCGGGCCAATCAGGGGCTACCACTACGTAGGTAGTCGTGTCACTGGTAGCAGTTTACTGGACCAATCAGTAGACAGGTGGGCGTGTGGGCCCGCTTTGGGCCGCTTCGGACCACCGAGGAGGTGGTCTGAAAAAAGAGGCCGGGTTGGCGCAGAATGACGTGGTTAAGACCCGAGAAAGGCGGTGGAAAAGGGTCCGCAGGGGGCTAAAGTGAACCGAGCCGCACCGTGTTCTGTTGGTGGAAAAGCGGCAATAGACTTTACTTTGTATGGTAGACTGTCAACTAATAAAAAACAATCTCTTTTAGTCCTGATAAAAGAATGCTTTTGTTCCCACACTGTTGCAAAGTTTTTGATCAAAAGACATCATTGAGCCTCTCTCTGTGTAAATGTCCTAAAATGACTCAAATGGCTAAGTTCAGTTTTTGTTAAAGATTTAGTTATTCAACTTGACTAAGAGCATGTTGAAATATTATGGGGAGATTGCATGCAATAAATTGTCAGTGAGATGAGAAGACCATCTACCAACATACCAGAGATGAATAGTAATCATCGCCAGGATCAAGCGCTGACTATGAGATAACTGAGTGAGAAACTGTGAAACATCTAGGATACCACAAGACATATTTTGGCTTGCACTAGCGTTAATCTGCACGTAGCAGTTCTGGCAGTGTTTACTCATAATTATGTGTGCCAAAAGAGCAGCAGTGCTGGAGTAGCTCAGGATTAGACACATAAATGTTATGATATCACCTCCAGGATGAAGGGAAAGTGGCTTGCTGAGATTATGTTCAACTAGGTCAGTGTTAAAACATAAATATCCGATTGGAAAAGCAGCGTGCTGCACCAGGCAGGAGAAGAGGTTTGAGTCGTTTTGGGTTTTGTGTTACAACACTTATGTCACTGGGTTTAACTGCACCGAGCTGCTGAAGGAGAGGCAGCGGTGAGACTGAAATTAGGTAAGGGTCGATAGGGAGACGTGGTGTACACAAGGTGTGTCTTGCCTCAAGCTCCTACCTGCTGTTGTTTATTCTTTCCTTTTTATTGTGAGCTGAAATACGATCTCTTTATAACTGTCTGATACAACAAGTTGAAAAACAGAGAGGACGATAAGTGAGCAGTAAAACATAACAAATGAAGATGAAATGATGACAGAACCCTTTTTTATTGTGCAAGGTTAGCCCATAGATCCCACCCCGATGAAATCCCCTTCTCTACTAGGCAAAAACAAAAACCCCAAAGTTTCAGGTGCTTCACGGAAACAGCAGATTGATTTCATTCTTCAAATTCAAAACTAAAAAGCTCATTGAAACAGTGAGAGCAAGACAGGACTCCAGACTAAAACCTGTTCAGAAACAAGAGGAGGAACTGAACAAATCCACAGCCAATCTGTTTGAGACAATGTGTGGGTGTGTGTGAAGTATGATGACACACTTGGCCCATGACAAAATGAAGTGATACTGTGGTGATACTTTCTTTGTATGAAGGTAGTGATCTGTGGCTGTTTCAAGCATTCACACAGCCACAAAACAAAGAGGAGTAAGTTCTAAAGTTTACGTTTACAAACAGGCTTTACATGGCACATTTCACAGCTGCTATGAACGAGGCACGTATTTCAAATTAACTGAAACTATTCTCTCTACTCCCCTGACTGTCACCACCCCAGTCTGCCTGTTTAATCCACTGGCCTTTGAACAGTCCTTAAGGTAGTAAATCCTACATCCATGGATTTATATGGGCCGAACTTGCAACAAGGAATGATTGAAAGTGCAAAGCCTATGATAAAAGAACATAATTACAATAATATATATATATATATATATATATATATATATATATATATATTTCTTGGGCTTAAGTTTGCTGAGATTTAACAAATATTCTTCAGAAACTCTGCCCATGAAAGTCTATGTATGCATATTCATATGTACCTGAAAAACAGACCTTGCACACACTTTTTCAGGACATTGATATAAATGTGCCCAATCAATCCAAAAGACTTTCACCTTGAAACTTTGAAGCTTGTCAATCTGCATTTTGGTGGATTCAAGTTTGTTTTTTTAGTGTTTTGCTATCAGTAGTGGAGCCTCCTGGATCTTTTTCCATAGAGTCCATTATAATTCAACATGTGACTGATGGTGTGATCAGAAGGTGATGGATCATGATCTTGGAGCTTGAATGGTTTTAGATGAATTCCTATTTTCTTTTTATTTACCATCCTCTCTATCCATTTGATCAAACTGAGGCTGTACTTCCTCTTGTCATGGAACATCAGCTACAGTCCCATAAATCTTATACTTTTTAATAACTGTGCCAGCTGCTGGCAGATGGTATTCAAACCTGTCTTTTTCTGCTTTTCGCATCATTTAAAGAGCAACTCACCCTCAAAAAAGCTTTTTTCTGCTTATAAACTGTATTAGTGGGTCTTTACCAATGCATCCTTTCAGTTTCTGGGCATTTTTTGACATTTATATGTAAACTTGTTAAATTCTACACTTTTTGATCTAAAAACATCTTAGTGCTGCCCTCTTAGGGTTGACAGGTGGCTACTGCATTTGAATTTTGTGATTGGCTGAAAGCGGTTCATGCCTACGTCAGCATCGTCTCTAAGACAAGCCTCCTGGAGTATAAAACCATCTCTCAGACAGACACACTCGCCCCGCCCGCCCGTTGTCTCCAGCTTCTCACCACACAGGGATTTAGAGCAACTGGCTGAAAACTACGACAAACAGAACAACTAATATCATTAACATCTGGACAAAGACTTTATTTTACTGCAGTGATTGTGTGGATGTGATTTGTGCATGTTATATTGCTATTTAGACATTTACTCAGACCCATGTCAGCAACACAGCATTAGCTTTAGCATTATTGCTAACAACAATCAATCGGTAAACTACTCTGAAAACTACAACATAGAGAATAACTAATATCATTAAAATATTTATTAAATCAGGGCAAAGACTTCACTGCAGTGGTTGTGATTGTGTGGATGTGGTTTATAGACGTTATATTCTCATCATGGTTGGGTTACCTCTCTGCAACACGGCAGAGTCACACTGAAGCAAATCTAAACACGGAGAAGTGCTACACGTCAATCACAGCTTAGGCCCGCCTCTTAAAGTGACAGCTACTTCGGCATTTTTTAAAAGAGCAGTTAAAGGCAGGAAGATAATTTAGAGGGGGTGAGTTCCTCTTTAAGCCCCTTTCAAACAGGCCACAAAAAACTGTAATTTTCCGGACTTCGTTTGTTTTGCTTTTGAATTTGAAAACAACCTTACGGAATCTGTCCAGATAATCTTTTCCAGAACAAAAGAGTAACAAAAGAGTAACAAAAGAGCTAACTTTTCACGGTACGGTGTTTGCGTTCAGACAATCAGAGTTTATGAAGTTAACAAGGCCTTCAGAAAGTTTCACTAGCAGAATCTTGTGACTTTGTCAGTAAATTAAAACATGGTTTTCAAACTGTCTGCCAAGCAGAAGCATTTTTTACTGAGGTAGTTGGGATGTGACTAAAAGTGCTAAAAGACTAAAAGATCGATACCTTCGATTCCAGCTTTTTATGTTTAGGAATCGATTTTCTTATTAAAATATTGATATTTTAATAATTTTAAGTCAATATGTAGTTTGTCATTAACTGGAAAATTGTATAAATCATGCTCAGTTGATCATAACTACTTCTTCTTCCGCCTAGCAAAGTGTATGACGTTACAGTATAAAAGCAGAAGGACGCAGAGCGACGCTGCTCACCTGTTGCTGTGGTCAACTTCCTGTCAGCTAGAATTAACACGATAGAACAAACACCGTGATGTTTGGAGCAACTTTAGTGTCCCAAACAGCATCGATGCAGTACGTAACGTGTATGAAGACTGTGAGTTGTTCACCAGTAGCATGTTATGTGCTTTTACACCAGCAGGATCTGTGGAGGAAGTCTACTGGGTGTACTATCAAAATAAAAGCACTAACTTCCAGTCAAGCATTACAGATGGTGTGTGGAATATTAACTTTCCTTCTCCAAATGGATGCAGTAACTCAGTGTTCCTGCCCTTAAAATTACTGAACCAACACCTGGAAACACTATAAACATGAAATATTTAAAAATAAATCATCAGACAGAATATGAAGATGTCATGATCAGAGAGAGGAGAGGAAGGATCAGGCTGTGAGGGTGAAACAGACATCCCTCTTGAAATCCTTCAAGGATCCAGGTAGGACAGAATGTGGAGTTGTTGAGACTTTTTGCACCATTTCATAATTGGTGAAAGTGATTTAAATCATCTGGTATTTAGGTATTTATTTGTTGTAGTCAAATGAGAACAGCCACTTAAATACACTAATTTTAAAATGTAATTCTCCAAAAGGAAATTTTTTTAGCAAAGTATCGGTATTGGATCAGTATCACGATACTGTTCTGAAATTTACTTGGTATCGGATCGAAAAGAAAATATGTGGTATCGCACATCCCTATGAGGTAGAGTGTATTCATTCTACACTCACATACAACAAAGCAGGTTTGTTCGGAATGTTCCCCTTACCAAGTCTATCCAGCTGTCAATCACACGCAACTCAATAAACATAGATTAGCTGTAACTTTTATGTCTCATAACAACAATGTTGTGACTGCAACATTTTAGATATAAAATGCAGATTTATTAAGTTTGAACATGAATAAAAGAAAATGTCTTCTTGGTAACCTGTCACATTAAGTCAAGTTTGAATTCATTTGAAGATCTTAAATCAGAGTACGTGGCAGCAGAGGTTGAAAACACACGCCATTCACTCAGGTTACGTAACCAAAGCTTCATAAGCAGTTTCAGTGCCTGAGCAGGAAGTGACTGGAAGTGTGTCTGAACAGCACCTGCCAAATTTGACAAGCTGAAAGGTGTTCACAAAAACAGGTGACAAGTTTTCTCACGGCATCTGTACTCTAAGTAAACAGTTACCTCAGACATAAACTTCCTTTCCACTCATGCTGGCACAGTTCCAAGTCCTAGTCTCCTTCTCAGAAAGCAGATTTACCTACTTTGCCTGGTCCATTCAGTTTGGACAGCATTTGCGCAGGGTTTCAGAATCAAATTCCATTAGTGGAAACAGGATTAACCATTAAGCTTTTGAAAGCTGTTATTTGTAATTAACTAAACAAACACGGCCTTCTGTTTCATTTGACATCTCAAGTGTTGGGTTACGTGCAAGAGCAGCAACTAATTAACAACTTACAACCAAGGCAAATGAGGTTTTCGTCTTAAGCAGGTAGTTTCAGTCTCTTTTCTGTGAGAACCTTCTTGAAAACAGTCACATGATCTACACTAGGCAAAGCAATAATTACTAGAATTGTAACATACACACTGGCCCTGTCCAATTACCCACAATGCACCATACGGTCCTACACAAACTGCACTTACCAGATGTGCACATAAAGGTTCAAAAGCATAGTGAACAAGTGCACACATCTTAGCAGTATTGAGACAGTGAGGATTACATCAATGACATGTGCCACAGCATTGTATCTCCATGACAACCAAAATGGCAGTGATGGTTGCTGTTTGCATTATTTTGATGCTAGAAAGGATGTTAAAAGTCCAACAAACGTTTATTTTGAGGAGAATGAAGCACCAGAATCAAAGGAGGCATATAAGACATACTAAGTGATTAAATTGTTAGTATATCATGTTTGAAAATACACACCAGTACCGTTATTAATTAATTATATTTTTTATCAGATATGTGACACATCTTTCCAACAGAGAATCCCATGATTGTAATTACACATCTAGACAATGATAAAATATTGATTATTTGGATTCTACACTTGAAAACAGTATTCGGTCCAGATGGTTCAGCCATTTCTCCCCCTTCTTCTTCTTCCGTCAAAATTCACACGCAGCAATGCATTGTGGGAAATACCCTTCGCTGAAGTCTGCACTGATGCGGGCTTTGGTGAAGTGCAGATCAAGGGTGCAAAAGGGGCGGGGCCAAGGGCACGACTCTTGACTTTGTAGAGTCGGGACACCCGAGGTCCCTCATCGGGAATACGCAATTGAAGTGCGCAAGGGTGCGAGTGTTGCGACAGGGCCATTGGGGTTTTGCTTCTGTTTGCTGGTCCTATAGCTGTATTTTTATTTTCAGAATTGTTTTCGGTTTTATTTCTATTTCATCTTTAGTTTTGTACACTTTTACTTCTCTCAGTCTTTGTGTTGATAGTTTTAGGTTTTGTTGTGCTAGTTTGTAATTTTTACTCAGTCAGACTCTCTGAGTAAAAAGATTGCGTACAATCTTTTAGGTTTCTTAGTTATGTTGTATTTTGTCACTCTGTTTTACTTTGGCTACTTGAGAATTGGGTTTGTATTCATTATTTAGTTTTCTTTAGTTGAAAATGTTGTCAGTATTCCTTGTGTTTGTTGTCCCCTGGGTTTAGTGTTTTCAGTTTTCCCTCTTTGTGTTAATTTCATCATTAAATTCCTTTTACTCAGTTTATTACACCTGCCACTCATCTAGTTCTCAGATCATCTGCCGTTCTTCTCAGCATCACGATGATGCACGCTGAATGGGAAACTTTTTAAAATATAAACAAGCAAACACAAAGTATTATTTCATGTTTTAGAATGTGTTTATTATTGAAGTAATTTTAAACAAATAAAAATAAATGATGTGCTGTATAATGTTTTTGGACATGTCTTTGAAGAGGTTTTTGCAATCAAACTGTTCCAACAGTGGATTCTTAGCGATGATCAGTAGTCAAGTTTTGACATGAGCTATGTTTCAAACATGGAATGCATTCCAAGCTGCACAAATACAAATAGGATTTTTGCAATCAGGCTGACTGTGCAAAGCTAATTAAAAGTAAGGGGATTTTTTTTTACCTCATTCACAAAGCATGTGGGTGCTTAAAAAGAATAGAAGAGATTATTTTCCATTTTTTCATGTTATCAGGGGAAGACCATATAAAGGTAAACTCCTGATAAATCATTGTTGCACTAAAGCCCATAACACATGACAGTTTGTCACTATGTTAACTTGAGATGCAATTTTTCACAGTATTTGGGAACAATCCATGGGGAGTGTTAGGTTGTAGAAAACAATGAAACAAAAACATGCAAAAACAAATATCTTGCCACTGAATTTCACACCAGCATAGCTATAAATTAGTGCAACTGTAAATATTATATGTGCAACCTGTAATATGCAGCAACCATCAATACACAGGAACAGCAACTGTAACAACACAAGCGTGCACATGCGTGTTATTCAATAACTGTCAGTCTGTCTAAGCCCAGTTAACCCTGGCTGTGTTTACATTCCTACAACTGGATGTGATGCTATCAGGTAGATGAAGGAATGATCTAAGGGAGAAGATGTTTGCAGGATATGCTACCATTATCTCATAAATATGCATGACCGATTTACCTGCAGCAATATCCCGTCTTTACCTATTCCTAAGCATTTTGGGTAAATTTCTTAAAGAAAAATCTTTTTGCACAATTGATAACAAAAAGTCCAGAGGAAGACAAGTTCAAACGAGACCACCCAGAATAACCTGAGCATTCCAAGTACATCTTGTTAGAGGGGCTGACAACACACCAAAAACAGAAAATTACATAACTTAAAAAAAAAAAAAAATACTTGGGACCTGATCAGTTGCAGAAAAAATATTTAGTCCTGAACATTTCAGCAAAAACCAAATACAGCAGAATTTTATAAAGTGTAGAATTTAATTTTTAGACAATGTGCTATTGCATGAGTTGTTGTTCTGCTGATGTCTGAAACGACACATTTTGCACTTCAGGGTTGTTGCAGTTTAATGTATAAAGCAGCAATCATTCAAAATGAGGTTGTTTTCTCATATATTGTACTTACATGGGTTTTCTTACAATGTTAGCTTCATATTAGTACCCAAAGAAATGCTCAGGTCAAACACGTAATCGATCACTCAAACAAAGAGGAATAGCCGATTCAATTCAACTTAAATTCATTAAAAGCTCAGGAAGCCCAATGCCTCTTATTTAAGATATTTTAATGCTCTTGTTTCTTTTAATTTAAAAAAATAAGCTTCAGAAAAAAAAGGTTATCAAATACTGACATCAAAAGTTCTTGATTTACTTTTGGAAGCTGATAAGTGAAACATTTTATCTGATGATGATTATAATATGTGGAAATCAGGGGATATAGGAGATACTTAAAAGGAACCAAGAAAGAAGGGAATGAAGGAAATAAAATACAACCTACCACTGGTGACTTTCAGCACATGCAGGATTCAAGCTGACTGCTTCCTCACCAACTTGTTTCCCTAAAAGGAATAAAAAACACAGAAGACATTTCTTACTGAAGCACAAATTCAACATGTGTTCACCCTCATATAGATTCCTGTGAAAAAAAGACAGTTGATTTATTCTATCAAAAGGTTCTAACTTAGGGCACCTCAACAAGATACACATGAATTAAAGTGTCTCTGACAGGCTCGGAACTTTATGAAATTTAGAAGCATTATAACTTTGTTTAACAAAACATGGTGTAAATCTCTGTTGTTTGACACTTATAAAAGATTTTATGAGCTTCAGTGTGAAACAGGAAGTGATGAAACAGGAAGCAGCTCTTTGTTTCTATCTTACATAGACATTGAAAAGCATTAGTGAGCTGATGTTTTCATTGATAAAAAGGTGAAACAGGAGAAAAGAATAAAATACATATAAAATAATAAATAAGTAAGTAAGTAAATAAGTAAGTGAGTGAGTAAGTGAGTAAGTAAGTAAGTAAGTTAGTTAGTCAAGCTCTTAATTACATTTTCACATTGCTGGAGCCGGCAAATAAACCTGTACATCAAGTCCCTTAAAACTGAATGAAATGTTTTTATCCCAGCAGAAACAAACAGATGACTGACACTCGCCCATCGAGGTCTTTTTAGCACTTTTTAAACAGTCATTACATGCTACATTGAGTTTCCAGGCTCAATTGCTTGTAATTGGACCACAGGTGTGCTGGGTACAGCTGAGTACAATACACTTTGAAAAGTGCCATTTTCACTGCATCAGAACACACTGAACTTACGCACAATCATGTTCGCCTGTGAATACATCATGCGGCATTGCCGGTAGACATCATCATCATCAGTCAAATCCTCACTGATGAAATGACCCAAATATTTACACTCACCGGCCACTTTATTAGGTACACCATGCTAGTAACGGGTTGGACCCCCTTTTGCCTTCAGAACTGCCTCAATTCTTCGTGGCATAGATTCAACAAGGTGCTGGAAGCATTCCTCAGAGAGTTTGGTCCATATTGACATGATGGCATCACACAGTTGGCGCAGATTTGTCGGCTGCACATCCATGATGCGAATCTCCCGTTCCACCACATCCCAAAGATGCTCTATTGGATTGAGATCTGGTGACTGTGGAGGCCATTTGAGTACAGTGAACTCATTGTCATGTTCAAGAAACCAGTCCGAGATGATTCCATCTTTATGACATGGCGCATTATCCTGCTGAAAGTAGCCATCAGAAGTTGGGTACATTGTGGTCATAAAGGGATGGACATGGTCAGCAACAATACTCAGGTAGGCTGTGGCGTTGTAACGATGCTCAACTGGTACCAAGGGGCCCAAAGAGTGCCAAGAAAATATTCCCCACACCATTACACCACCACCACCAGCCTGAACCGTTGATACAAGGCAGGATGGATCCATGCTTTCATGTTGTTGACGCCAAATTCTGACCCTACCATCCGAATGTCGCAGCAGAAATCGAGACTCATCAGACCAGGCAACGTTTTTCCAATCTTCTATTGTCCAATTTCGATGAGCTTGTGCAAATTGTAGCCTCAGTTTCCTGTTCTTAGCTGAAAGGAGTGGCACCCGGCGTGGTCTTCTGCTGCTGTAGCCCATCTGCCTCAAAGTTCGACGTACTGTGCGTTCAGAGATGCTCTTCTGCCTACCTTGGTTGTAACGAGTGGTTATTTGAGTCACTGTTGCCTTTCTATCAGCTCGAACCAGTCTGGCCATTCTCCTCTGACCTCTGGCATCAACAAGGCATTTCCGCCCACAGAACTGCCGCTCACTGGATATTTTTTCTTTTTCGTACCATTCTCTGTAAACCCTAGAGATGGTTGTGCGTGAAAATCCCAGTAGATCAGCAGTTTCTGAAATACTCAGACCAGCCATTCTGGCACCAACAACCATGCCACGTTCAAAGTCACTCAAATCACCTTTCTTCCCCATACTGATGCTCGGTTTGAACTGCAGGAGATTGTCTTGACCATGTGTACATGCCTAAATGCACTGAGTTGCCGCCATGTGATTGGCTGATTAGAAATTAAGTGTTAACGAGCAGTTGGACAGGTGTACCTAATAAAGTGGCCGGTGAGAGTATATTTGCTACTCAGGGCCAAAATATTGCCACACAACTTAAATTGAGGAAACTTCAAGCCCTTATCTTCTCTTGTTCTGCAGATTATGATTCAAGCCATATTTGGAACAAATATCCAAAAGTTCTTGGATCCCCGCACTACTTGGACTCAGTATTACAAGATTATCAGCATACATTAGATGATTGACAAGGGTAGAACCAATCATACAACCAGTTCTACATTCATTTAACTCCATGAGAGATTTCTGTGTAGATGTTCATCTATTTTTCCTTCTTCTGCTCTGATCTGACTGTTTATCTGTTCGTTTGATATTGACTCTTCTCCTGAGTTGATTTCTCATTCACAAAGGGACAAACACTCCGAAACGTCCGATTCTTGGTGGGATTCTCCAATTTCTGCCACAGTAAATCTCTTTGTTTACATTTACAGTTCTCACTTTTCATCACTTCTGGTAAATGCACCTTCCTTGAAATTGTGCAGGGATATTCCACCATATAATGAAAATGAAAATGAAAAATACTTTATTTATCCCAGTTTTTTTTTTTAATGATTTGATTTGATATACTACTCATCTGTAATTTTTAACAGGTTGGTTTTGGCCTTATCAACAAGTTTGGCCCACATTTCATATGCGTATCCACCCACTGCAGAGGCCAGCTGATCCAGCACAAAGTCCAGCTTCACTTTGTAGACAAGCTCAAATGTGAGAAAAAAATTTTCAGGCGCTTCAAACATGTTTGTGAATAAGTCAGCTAAGTCTGTTCTCAGGTAAATATATAAATATGTATATTGGGGACTTTATTACTAGAAGTCTGTGCATCCCGGTTTAATGTGTCCACAGTGCACAAATGCAATATTGATTAATATAAAGTAGTAAAATAACATAAAAACTGTATGTAAGATACACTTTAAGAAACGTTGGAAGAGAACATTAAAAACAGAAATTAGGTAAAATAAAATGCAGGAAGAGAGTCAAGTTTTAACCCATCGTCACTCAGTGGAAACTGTTTCATCACCATCGGCTCTATTAAAGGTTAACTTTGAAACAGGAAAGCACCTGGCCAGCTTTGATTAAAGGCAAACTAATAACAAAACAGGAATACAGTCCAGAGAAACAGGTTGATCGAGGTCTAAACCTGACAAGAATTACAAAAATAGTCTCTGCACACAGATAGAAAGTATTTGAGTCTACAGATATTTTAAGTAGGTCACAGAAAAGGTGTGCTGTCATCACACATTTAAGAGTAAACACAACACCAGCGGTTCTGATAAAGCATTGGGATTCAGCCAATCTGTGTTAATATTCCATCTCCTTTTCTACACAGAGGAGCTGGTGCCTATCTCCAGCAGTAATGTGCATGTTTCCCACAACAACTTTTTTAGTCACGTCTTCATCAGTGACAGCAGGAGCCACAGTATCATAACAATATTTGTTATTTGGACACTGAAGCGAATATTAGGAATAATGTTTTTTGCTAATTCCAGATTTTACACTCTCAGTTAATATCAGAGTTTTTTATGTTGAATGTAAGACTTTTTCTCACGAATTTATGAATATAAAATTTCTCATAAATGTATATGCTTAATCATGAAAAAGTTAGGCTGTATTCACACCTGATAGTCCGGTGGACTCGGTTCAACTTGGGACCAAAACTGCAGCATTGTTGCTGTTCTTAGTTGGTGCAGGTTGCAGTCACACTGTACTCAAAGAGGCCATTTCACACAAATTTCATGACTTTGTGGTTATTTCTTAAGTATTAACCAATAATATGAAACATTTTATATCTAAAAAAACGTTAGGAAACACTGATTAACAGACCTTTCAATCTGTCTGTGTGAAGATTCGGCTGGCTTCGACTGCAACTCATTAATATTCACTATGCAAATTTGCTGGACTCAGATTGGCTAACAAACTAGCCTATGAGAGCATGGCTTCCTGTTTACTTCCCTGCTGCACATGGCAACAGCACACTGAGTCTCTTCCGGGTTATACGTGTTTATGCTAACAGCTTTTAGCCAGCAGACTGCTAGGCGTGGTTTCAACTGCACAAGCTGATCAATATTCTGCAGCAATGGGTTCAGGGTGGGCAGATAATGAGGCAGAGAACGACACGAGGCAGCTGAGATGGCTGCACAATATTGTACGCTTTCTGCTTTTAGTGCGGTCTCGGTCTGGTTGCGTTCACACTTGCAATCAAACCACTCCAGCGTTTGTTACAGTCGAACTGAGACTCACATTTTTAGGCATACTCGAGTTCGACTGTTTGGTCCAAATCAGAGTTCAATTGCCCGTTCACACCCCCCCAAACGAACCGGACTTTGTGTGCAAAAAAATTACAGTTCGAATCAAGCGGACTAAACGGGGCTGGTGTGAATGCACCCTTAGACTTCTATCTTGCAAATTTTAAACTTCAAACATCAGAGATTATCCAAGTTGTTCATGTAAAAACAACATTATCTGATGTTTTTAGATTTCTCTCTGAATTTTACTGCTCCTCCACCTTTGCCTGTAGAATTATTTTACTCTGATAGATTAATAATGAAAAAAGATATTAGATGACTAATGTTAAAGCAATACTAAATAACTTTTCTGCAGCCGTGTCTCAGACGGACATTGCTCGAATCAGTGTTCTGCAGAAATATGCTACCTGTTGAGATTCTTTCTGCACATGTACCGTTTTACAGTCTTGACTTCAATAAAAAGATTTAATGTTTCTATATTTTTCCATAAATACATTTTACCTATCGAATAAATTCTCCCAGGACAGAAACACTAAATATGATGTTATTTTTACTTTCTTTACATTGTCAGAGCGACAGGCAAATGTTTGGACACACCCAGAGGAGAAGGACCCAACAATGGCTGATAAGGACCCAGAGGGCTTTTATATAGAAAATATCAGAGAAGGATCATAAAAATATGTTTAAATAATTAACAAGACACACTCACCATAAACAAGAATACTGTATAAACTTCTAATAACATCTCATTATAAAATAAGTTGTTAATTCGTACTATGGAGGCATTTTTCATCAGGGCAGCATAAATCATTAAAACACCACTTCCTGCTGCGACCTGAATTATGGAGGTTATTTAGTCTATCGCAAGGCCATCGGAGGGTTCAGAGTGTCTGATATGAAGCTGAACATGTTTTTTTTAGTGAGTATCCACTTAGACAAGTTTCATAACAGTAGCTTAAAGTTGTAAAAGTTATTTTGTACTGCTTTAACATGGTGTGCAGCTAAATCTCATGTTTAGCAATGACAGTGAAACAATACTCAAATGAAGCATTAAACAAGATTTTGTTCATTACCGATTTCTGCATGTGACTTTTTCTCCTCTAATGTAGAGCTGATGTCATGAACGTCGCAGTAAGCGCGTGTCAGCCGCCAAAGGAATGCAGAGCTCTGTCCAAACTGGAGAAATTTAACAAAAAAGTGAAGTCACACTGTTGTGTGTTTAGCTACAGAAACAAACATTCATGAACTAAAGGCATACAAACCTCCTCCTTTTGATCCAAAAGGATTTTCAGACTTTCTCTTTTGTCCGACTCACTGCCCTGATGCAAATGATCAACTCTTTCAAAAAGGATGGAAAATTTGTCTTCAGGTTGTTCGTCACTCTCCTCTGAATCACTTTGCTCATCTTCTTCAGAATCTGTCAGTGCAGTGATGTACCTGTAGGCAAACACAAATAACAAGAAAAAAAGTTGCAGCCTCAGTTTGCTGTCAGCAAGTGTAATTACAGCTGTGATCAGAAGTTAATACTGTTAATATACTGTATATCCTGAGCAAGACTGTCACATCAATTTGGGGCTTTTAAAGATTGAATTGACCTATTTTCTCGGGGATTATAAAAGATACTGCAAACTGGATTTTAAAAACAAGAATTGAAATCGAAGTTTGAATTTATTGTTTCTCTTTTCACAATGGATCCAAATTATACATATGAACTTCTAGTGATCATGATTGACTACAGCTGATTGGTTTGACAGCGCTCATTAGACTGTTACTCTGAGTCAGGGTTGGGCAACTCCAGGCCTCGAGGGCCACTATCCTGCACATTTTAGATGTTCCCCTGTTTCACCATTTCAGGACTTTGTGGTTATTTCTTAAGTATATGAAACATTTTATATCTAAAAAACGTCAGGAAACACTGATTAACAGACCTTTCAATCTGTCTGTATTAAAATTTAGGTGGTTCCGGCTCCTTCTGTCAGGCCTCGAGTGCTCGTTCATATTCATTATTCTAATTTGATGGACTCTGATTGGCTAACAAACTAGCCTATGAGAGCAAGGTATACTGTTTCCTGCCCCGCTGTGCATGGTAACAACAAACGTTCTCTCTTCCTGTTTGCTACGTCTTATGCTAACAGCTTTTAGCCAGCAGCATGCTAGGCATGGTTTCAACTGCAGGAGCTGATGAATACTAACGAACAAAGGAGTTGTGATGAAACAGATACAGGCCGTTTGGACTCGGGAGAACTCGGGTTTTATCACCACCTGCGTAGTTTGAGAGATTAAAACTGAAAGAGAAGTTGTTGACCTGTTTTCACACCCACTATGAAGGTAAGAACACCTGTGGAGCTAAAATATTCAACAGAAACCTCAGAAAAACTGTTTTTAAAGGAAGAGCCTCTTTAAACTTCATATTCTTTGTCTTTGGTTCTTCTGCTGTCTGAGGGTTTAACTGTGTTTGGTGTCTAGGAACAATTTCCTTGCCAGAGCCATTCCTAAACTTATACACATGTCTCATAGATCACGTCAGCACTTTCCTTAAGTCTCGAAGAAGATCCCAACTGACGGAGGGACATCAGTAATGGTGCGTTCACACCGGCCACTTTGTCAACGTGAAGCAACGCTGATAACGCTCCAAATTTGACGTTTGAAGTTGAAGCTCATAACGCCTGCCAGTCAGAGCGCATAGGCGTTAAAGCTCGTAAAGCCTGACCGAAAAAGAGCGCGAAGGCGGGGCTTCCTTTGTTATGGGATGTTCGGAGCTATTGCGGATCATATTGAGACAGTGGCTTGGATTTATTTACTTCATAGATCTAGACAACGTCGACGTCGGGTGCATCAGCACCGTTTGTGGATACACCCCATTCTTCAGATGCGTTCTGAGTTTGGTGAGTTTAACCATTTGCTCCAGGAGCTAAGTTTGGATGAGGTTAATTTATCTTCCATTTTGGCTGATCCCGCTTCTTTCCGGCTACGTGCTGTGACATCTTACGTCACTACAATGAGACGCTCTGATTGGTTGACATGCCGCTTCAAGAGCGTTATGATCATCAAAAGTTCAGCTAGCTGAACTTTGAGCTTTTCAAGCGTCAACGCCTGAAACGCTAGAAAAGCTTGAAAAGTTGCCGCTCATAACGCTCACAAAGCGCCGCAGAGCCGTTGACGTCTGTCTGACACCTGTCCACCATAGATTTTACATATAAACTTGCCGCTTATGAAGTTGATGGTTGGGCCGGTGTGAACGCACCATTAGGATGCTCAGGAACCACCAAGGCTCAAGCCTACCATGAAACTGGAAACTGTTGGAAAACCAGGGTCACTGACCACAGTGAAGCAAGTTTTACTTCACCATGCTAATGGACATTTAAATACATATTACTAGGGATGTATACAGTGGGGCAAAAAAGTATTTAGTCAGCCACCAATTGTGTAAGTTCTCCCACTTAAAAAGATCAGAGAGGCCTGTAATTTTCATCATAGGTATACCTCAACTATGAGAGACAAAATGAGGAAAAAAAATCCAGAAAATCACATTGTCTGATTTTTAAAGAATTTATTTGCAAATTATGGTGGAAAATAAGTATTTGGTCAATAACAAAAGTTAATCTCAATACTTTGTTATATAGCCTTTGTTGGCAATGACAGAGGTCAAACGTTTTCTGTAAGTCTTCACAAGGTTTTCACACACTGTTGCTGGTATTTTGGCCCATTCCTCCATGCAGATCTCCTCTAGAGCAGTGATGTTTTGGGGCTGACGCTGGGCAACACGGACTTTCAACTCCCTCCAGAGATTTTCTATGGGGTTGAGATCTGGAGACTGGCTAGGCCCCTCCAGGACCTTGAAATGCTTCTTACGAAGCCACTCCTTTGTTGCCCGGGTGGTGTGTTTGGGATCATTGTCATGCTGAAAGACCCAGCCACGTCTCATTTTCAATGCCCTTGCTGATGGAAGGAGGTTTTCACTCAAAATCTTACGATACATGGCCCCATTCATTCTTTCCTTTACACGGATCAGTCGTCCTGGTCCCCTTGCAGAAAAACAGCCCCAAAGCATGATGTTTCCACCCCCATGCTTTACAGTAGGTATGGTGTTCTTTGGATCCAACTCAGCATTCTTTCCCCTCCAAACACGACAAGTTGAGTTTCTACCAAAAAGTTCTATTTTGGTTTCATCTGACCATATGATGTTCTCCCAATCCTCTTCTGGATCATCCAAATGCTCTCTAGCAAACCGCAGACGGGCCTGGACGTGTCCTGGCTTCAGCAGGGGGACACGTCTGGCACTGCAGGATTTGAGTCCCTGGCGGCGTAGTGTGTTACTGATGGTAGCCTTTGTTCCTTTGGTCCCAGCTCTCTGCAGGTCATTCACTAGGTCCCTCCGTGTGGTTCTGGGATTTTTGCTCACCGTTCTTGTGATCATTTTGACCCCACGGGGTGAGATCTTGCGTGGAGCCCCAGATCGAGGGAGATTATCAGTGGTCTTGTATGTCTTCCATTTTCTAATAATTGCTCCCACAGTTGATTTCTTCACACCAAGCTGCGTACCTATTGCAGATTCAGTCTTCCCAGCCTGGTGAAGGTCTACAATTTTGTTTCTGGTGTCCTTTGACAGCTCTTTGGTCTTGGCCATAGTGGAGTTTGGAGCGTGACTGTTTGAGGTTGTGGACAGGTGTCTTCTATACTGATAACGAGTTCACACAGGTGCCATTAATACAGGTAACGAGTGGAGGACCGAGGAGCCTCTTAAAGAAGTTACAGGTCTGTGAAAGCCAGAAATCTTACTTGTTTGTAGGTGACCAAATACTTATTTTCCACCATAATTTGCAAATAAATTCTTTAAAAATCCGACAATGTGATTTTCTGGATTTTTTTTCCTCATTTTGTCTCTCATAGTTGAGGTATACCTATGATGAAAATTACAGGCCTCTCTGATCTTTTTAAGTGGGAGAACTTACACAATTGGTGGCTGACTAAATACTTTTTTGCCCCACTGTATGTATTTTTGACTATGTGTGGAAGACAGAAAACTGCAAGAATTTTACTTGGCTAAAAAAAAGCCCCAATAAGTCGCCCAAATGTTGACAGTTCTCACTTAATATGAAGGACTATTTCTTACCACCTCGTAAAATAATTGTTTTCTAAAAAACTAACCCAAGCAAATCGAAATCAGAAGTGGTCTGATCGTAAAGAGCATTTATGAGTCACCCTGCAGCCAGGTGTTGATTATAACAGATCAATCAGACGTGGCACCATGTATGTTTACATAATTGGATAACCTAACTGTTTATATTTCTTTAGCTTCTGATGTCAGATACTTAAAGAGATGCCAGGAACACAGTGTTAAGCAAGGTGAGACACGCAACACTTGCACTGGATGTTTTATGGAGCTTTTTTTTACTTAGTCTGGTTTGCACCAAGCTTACACCTAAAAGGCAAGGGTAGAAACATAGATGTAATGAATTTACAGGTGAAAATCAAAGACACAGACATTATGAAAAGCCTTTATTAGATGTTGGCAGTAGCTGCATGTGCGTCATTGGTGGTTAAAAGAATATTTTAGGCCGTAAGCCATTTAGAGGGGATGTGTCAGAGCGGGCCGCAGACAGTAGCTCTGTGGACCCAGCAGGTGTCTTGTGCCAAAGGCTGCATGCTAACTCCACCTCATAACATACTTTTTGAACTTTGAATACTAAAGCATTGGAGGGCATTTGGTGTGCAGACATGTTCTTTAGGGAAAGTGCCTGTCAGGAACAAAATACAATGACTGACAAAGTCAACACTATAAACAGAGGCATGCTGATGCTCTGAGATGAATTAACAATTTTGTTCCCTGCCGACAATACATTTATTTACACTTAAATTCAATTTGCATTACATATTTCAATTTTTACAATACTTTTGGATCATTGTGCAAGTTAAACAAGACTAATAAACACAGAAAAGCTGAGAAAAGCGCCTTTAAAAGTAGTTTGCAATTTTTGATGGCTTCCTATTTATATGCCATTTCTTTTACTTGATGGTATAATTCTCTTTTAAAAAGATCTTCTCTAAGGAAGGGATCACATACTTTTGAGTGGACAAAAAACTTTTCTCCTTAAAAGAACATTCATGTGTATCAAAGACATCTGCTCTGTAGCAGAGGCACTGTTAAGGGGCGGCTGTGGCTCAGTGGGTAGAGCCGTCGTTTCCCAATCGGAACATGTCGAAGTGTCCTTGGGCAAGACACTGAACCCCATGTTGCCCCTCGATTTACACATCGGGTTGTGTGAGTGTTAGCCCCTACCCTCCCCCCCCGCCTTACGTATCGGGTTGTGTGAGTGTTAGCCCCTACCCTCCCCCCCCTCCTTACGTATCGGGTTGTGTGAATGGGTGAATGTAAAACTTGTAGTGTTAAAGCGCTTTGAGTGGTCTGAATGACTAGAAAAGCGCTATACAAATACAGGACATTTACCATTTACCATTTAAGCTCTCAGGTGATAATTTCTGGTGAATGTTCTGAAACGTTAACGAGTTGTTGTTAAATATAAACACAGATCAATTGCAACTGCACGTGTAAAATTATGAAGAAGCAGAGAAATCTTACCTAAAAGGTTAACCATGAGAAACCACAGTACCAGAAAAAAAAAATTCTTTTAAATAAAAAGGATGCCTCTTAAAGGAAGCAAATAAACTCTATACTCAATTTTTTGGCATAGTTTATTTATGAATGTAGATTCAAAACATCTGCACTTATAATTTGGATCCACACTTGTACAACTAAATTTTTACTTTTAGTCAAATGGTACATAATGGTAAATAAATATAAAATCAATTTGAATGTGTGAAAAAATTTTACCTGTGGTAAATTTTCTCACAAACTTGCTCTGAATTTTAAGTTGTAGAAAATGACAAATGCTTAAAATTATATTTCCACGAGTCAATTTTCCCACTACAAGTACATGTCAGTGAACACAACTTCACGAATCTGCTGCTGTGCACGCTCAGCTCTCGTTCTACACACACTCAACTCTTCTTCTACGAGTGAGACTTTTGAAATAAATCATGCAGTTGTTTGTATCAAAACCCAGCCGTGTCCTGAGAGACGAGAGCAGGACATGGGAGGGTGGGGGATAGGGGCGGAGGGAGTGGGGTTGTCAGGGCAACGGTGTCAACTAATCACCCCTTTTTCAGTCATCTGTGCTCTCTCCCATTAGCCCTAGCGCAACAACAAGGGGTAAGTTCATTTTCAGACATTTTCTAACTTTATTTTAACTGGTTTTCATCGAACAGGATGACACCATATTTTAATTGGTAGTATCGCAAAACTAGTACAGCCTAGCAAGTGTTGTCCATTAATGAGCCAAATAATATTCATAAATCAATATTCAACCAGTCAAAATAAACTTAGAAAATGTCTGATCCAAATAACAAGTACAGATTCAAAATACAATTGTGTGGATGCAAGATACAAGTGCGGATGTTCTGAAACATATCTACCTTCAGATTTATTACTCCATTCCATGTTGTGTGTATAAAAAATAAAACTGAGTCAAATCTTTACCTTATAATTATACACTCATCCTAAAAAGGTCTACGTTTTCAACAGTGACAAAATAAAGTCCAAATAATTGATGGTGGAATTAAAGAAAAGCTAAAACAACTCTGTGGATTTCTGCATTTTGGCTTCATTCACAAAAGCTTAGAAAAAAGGTGCAAGAGAAACTAGACTTAGACTATCCTTAACTTTAATCTCCATCAAGGCTATAATTTTAGGACAGAGTGCCAAAACCTTCTTACAAACTTTCCTCTCAAAGGTAACACCTAAATAAACCCAAAAAGGTGACATTAAGGATCAAATCATCAGCTTATATTTTAAAAAACATAATAGATGTGCTGTTGTTTACCTTGAGTGTTGTAGTTATCTTTATGTCAACTTATTGGGGTTTTAACTCCCTAACCCCAACTCTAACCATCAGATATTGAATTTCAGCACAACAAGACTATCATCAATGGACTTGAGCCATTCATTCACTCCCTCATTCATTCATCCTAGACCTTTATTCATGTAACAGTTGGCTTTCCCTCCCTGCAGTTATTTACTCTGTAGAGCTGGATAGACAGGCAGCACAGTGAGTGATCAGTGCATTCCTGTCACGCTTTTCCACGGCTCATGAATCACATATGCTGAAAGAAAAGAGGAGCTTAGAATCTGTTTCTGTCACTATGTGTGTTTAAAAAATGTACATTTGCTTGTTCAGAAACTATTATTGCGATATTGTAGAAAGCAGCTCTGAAAGAACACGTCTAAATATTACCAAAGGTTTTCAACATACCAGGTACATAAAAACCAGCAGGCCCATGTATGGCTCATGCATGACAAGATGTTAACTTTTTTCTTAAGACAAAGTCAAGATCGGTTCAAAATTAGGCAAGACATAAAAAAAACACAAGGTAAAGATTTCTCACTGAGCAGATTTTGAAGAAAACATTTCCTTTTTCCGTTCTGCCATTCAATTCTTTGGTAATTAAAGGAGTCATAAACTGTTACTAGAGTGGTAAAGGCCTCGAAAAATGTGTTGGGCGGCTGTGGCTCAAGGGGTTAGAGTGGTTGTCTTCCAATCAGAAGGTTGGTGGATCGATCCCGGCTTCCACCACCACATGTTGAAGTGTCCTAGGGCAAGACACTGAACCCCATATAGTAATTAACTGTTTTAAAAATGGTAGAATTCCTGGTAGGTATTAGTGGCTTTCAGGATGTTATCTTCCATTTTTGATAATGACAAGTTTGAATCACACTTGATTAAAAAATGTTTCAGTTGTTTTCCTTGAACAAAGCAAAACAAACATCATGTAAAAGAAGGTAGATGTGTCAGGGCTCTATAAGACACTGTGAAATAAAACAAACATATTACCAGTGTGTCACATACTGATGTTATGTATAATATTTAGGGTCATTATCAGCAGTGCTAAATCTGGACCATTCATGTTTGTTATTTCTCGAAATAAGAAACAGTCACATTATGTAACATCAAGTAACTACAACTTCAAGCGAGGAGTGAAGAGAATACACTTCATTCCCAACAAGCTCTGTACTCAGAGTTATTCAGGATGGAGACCCCGAGGGGCAAAAGAAAGGAGAGTAGAGCTTAGCAATGGCAGTCTCTGTTGTTACTCGACTCAAAACAAACCCAAGTTACCATCCCAACGTCTCTGGGCCCGGGAACATGCAGCCCAGCTCATTCAGTCTGGTGACAGAATCAATGAAAGCTTGTTTTTGAATAACGTCTACCTGACTGGAAATAGTCCAGTCACTTATCCTCCATGGCTTCCAAAAGCTTAACACAGATTCTTCTTGGGAGTTAACCCTTACTGTTCATGCTGCTGAGTCATCCAGCTGACTGCATCTCTAAGACAGTATGTCACAAAACCATAGGCGCCATTTCAGTCGGGGACAATGGGGACATGTCCCCAGCACTTTATGCAGTAGGATGGTTTGTCCCCACCACTTTCTAGGGATCCCTGGGTACAGTTCTCCGCTAGGTGGCAGGAATAAGCGATAACATCTGCGTTGAGACATGCAGTGGCTTCGTCAGAGGAGGGCACCAAGGCACACTCATCTGCATAACTAACCTGATGCAGACAAATTTAAGGGACGCAGTCAGACCTGACATTCACTCATGGTTTCATTAGATAACCTACTATTATACTTTTTTTAAAGTAATGCCGCTTTTCCATCGACAGAACACGGTGCGGCTCGGTTCACTTTAGCCCCCTGCGGACCCTTTTCCACCGCCTTTCTCGGGTCTTAACCGCGTCATTCCGCGCCAACCCGGCCTCTTTTTTCAGACCACCTCCTCGGTGGTCCGAAGCGGCCCAAAGTGGGCCCACACGCCCACCTGTCTACTGATTGGTCCAGTAAACTGCTACCAGTGACACGACTACCTACGTAGTGGTAGCCCCTGATTGGCTCGGCTGTGTGTGGTGTTCACGTGGTGTGATATAGAAGCGCTCCCGCAAAAAGCTTTAAAAAAAAAAACCTCCCAGCAACCATACAAATATTTTATTTTAAAATACAATTGACTTTGGACAATGGCGACTTCCTCCACAAGAACCAAAAATCAAACCAACCAAAATGAACCACAGACAGAGTGCAAAGTACAAAAACACACGTATATCCGCCATTGTTGTTGTTGTTTCACATGCTGTGACGTCGCGGACAAAGACTTTTGCGCGCCACTTTTCATAGCCAGATGGGCACGCCCATATCCCCACTTACGTCCGCTTTATGTTTCCACCGCCTCAAGTGAGTTGATCCGCGCTATACTGTACCGCTCTCAAGCACGCCGTGTCGATTTGTCGGTGGAAAAGGGGCATAAGTCATTACAGAAAGCATATTTTAACTGGAATGAAAATAAAACCGTATTTAATTTAGTTTAATTTTCAACATTTCAGAAAGAGTGCGTGCACTGCATGCTGGGAAATCTGCAGCTTCGTAACTTTTTTTTACTAAGCCTAACCCTAACCCATTTACGCTGCGCATTATTTTTCTCTTATTTGCGTATTTGACCGGCCAGAAATAGTACTATAAATATAACCAACATTATTCTCTGTGTTAGCTACAATATGGATGTTACTGATCCTTCCTATCGATCAGCTTAACGGTGGATTTGGATGCAGTTTTTAAAAAACATGTCAAAACACGCCCGGCTTTCCCCTTTATTGATTGAAAAAACATGCAATTTTTAACACCTGTTAATACACTGAAGTACAAACTATAATGAACCACTAAATGAATATTTAATAACATGTCCCCAGCAGTCTTCAAACCACACTCAAGTTTATTGTTACTGTCCCCACCACTTTTAAAAATATACTGACGCCCTTGCACAAAACTGAAGGTTACCTGTCATTCACAGACACGAGATGACATCACAAGCCAGTATAATTCATCCTGTCAGTTGTTGCTGCTAGTTTCACCTCTACTGCACAGCTATGAATAGCATCTTTATTAGGATGTGGTACAAGATATTCTTAAAATAACAGGAGGAAAAGACAGGGATGGAAACTGGGGAATTTACACAATCATGTGAACAAAAGGACTTTTGTTTACATTTTCCAAAAGAAAAGGTCACATGTAAACAGATGGTTTAATTATAACCTATCTGTAAAATTATACTCTAATCTGAAGGAGAGAGTCAAATTGAAAGCAAACTAAACTGTAACCTATATTTAGTATCTTTTAATGTGGATTGGGTATATGATTTTCAGATATAATGTTAAATAAAGAAAGGAAAGAGATTTTGCAATGTCAGATTTATTATTATTATTTAACAAAATTATTTCTAAGCACAATCCTGGTACAAGGTAAATATATTTTACATGTATAACCTCTCCGTACATTAATTTACATCCACTTCTGTGATCACAGCATGAAAGATGTTCTGCATTTACGCACTGTTACAACAGAGATAACCTGTATGAGCCCTACAAAATATTATTTAAAGAGGCCCTTCCATTAAAAACGGTTTTTCTGAGGTTTCTGTTGAATATTTTAGCTCCACAGGTGTTCTTAACTTCATAGTGGGTGTGAAAACAGGTCAACAACTTCTCTTTCAGTTTTAATCTCTCAAACTACGCAGGTGGTGATAAAACCCGAGTTCTCCCGAGTTCGAACGGCCTGTATCTGTTTCATCACAACTCCTTTGCTCATTAGTATTCATCAGCTCCCGCAGATGAAACCACACCTAGCATGCTGCTGGCTAAAAGCTGTTAGCATAAGACATAAACAGGAAGAGAGAACGTCTGATGTTACCATGTGCAGCGGGGCAGGAAACAGTATACCTTGCTCTCATATGCTAGTTTGTTAGCCAATCTGAGTCCAGCAAATTTGTATAATGAATATTAATGAGTTGCAGCCTGAAGCCTGACGAATCTTCATGCAAACAGATTGAAAAGTCTGTTAATCAGTGTTTCCTGACGTTTTTTAGATAAAAAATGTTTCTTAATACTTAAGAAATAACCACAAAGCCATGAAATTTGTGTGAAATGGCCTCTTTAAGAGGTTTGAATTTTGTGCGAGTAAGTTTGCCAACAAGTGAATAAACATTTTGTTATATTGTGATGTTTGTTTTTTAATGAAGTAAATAAATCCAGAGTAAATAACTCTAAAAAACAATGATTAAGGTTGAGAAATTAAAAGAGCCTTTTAAGATCAAATAACCAATAAAACAAAACAATTTACGTTCAATTCAGCAGGAACAGATGAGAGACAAGAGGCGGCAAAATTTTCATGTAACTTTTTTTTTTTCTACATCGGTTTTACGGTATTTTAACCCATTTTACTGTCATATGCACAGTACCATGTTTTTGTGGACAGCCTCTTCAAAATATGATTGCCAGTAGGGGGCGGTAATTAAGTTAAGTTGCTAGTCTTACTGCTGCCGGCTACCGCAAATGAAGTCTGACCTTTTGAAGCCGAAGAATTTCCCTACTACAGACGTGGCTCCTCTTTTTGTTCTGGGTCAGTAATCTGTGTGTCGTTGTTACAGCCCCCGCTAGCAGCCATTCTTCCTTTAAAACATTATTTGCCACATGTGGTCTTAGCGTGTAGCACTGAAATCGGTTGCCACATAAACACGTTCCCACTGTAAACGTTCCAGACGTTGTCTTAGCTGTTCACCGGTATAGCAGTTTGTGAAAAATTCATATCATAACCAAAAAAAACACCAGTTTTCGGTACAAACAGGTATACTGCCGGGCCCTATGAGAGACACGAGTCCACCAGACTACTGAACATCCCAGGTCTGTGTTGTCAGTATAAACAGGACTCTGAGGATCTAGTGGTGAATGTCTTGTTACTGACAGGTGCAGAGCAAAACCTTCATAACGTCACAGGGAAATTCAACTAAAGCTTTTAATCATGAATCAGATGATGTTGATCAGGCCTGACCACTATCTGAAACACTTGTTTTGGCGCAAAAACATTAAAAAAGGTGGTAATGACCTTGCGCTACAACGACCTGGGCTGAATAAACTTAGTGGGAACTGTTGTGGGAAATACAAGTTCCTACAAGACACCTTCAAATGAGGCTTCTGACAGCTTGGCACACAGACATGATTGATGGGGCTCTTTGCCTGCAAAAGGTAGCACTGAGGAAGTAACTGTGATACAAGGAGTACATAAAGTAAACAGATAGAATTTACATTTTCATACGCCAGGTAACAGTTATGTCATCATGTCATATAAAGTGTTCAGATGTTTCTGCAGGACTGATGAGAATGAAGATGAAACTGTGTCGCAGCACTGATCACAGCTGAAAGAGCTTTGTAGCAATTCACAAAAATCATCCAAAATAATCATTTTTACAAGATAAATCAAATGTTCAGAAAACCCATTAAGTCTGAAGAAGTGATCATTTCCAGGTGATTGTTAAATTATGTTTTTGTCTGTTCCCAATGCACCCTCGTGTTCTGAAGCACAGCTCTGTTCCTGCTTGTGCGACGCCCCCTGTTGGAAATGTGTATGCTAATGGTTTTATGTGCAGAAGATGCAAATAAGGATTGTTTTATCTAACTCCAGTGCTCCAGGACGGTTAGTATACAACCTCTAAATAAAAGCTAAGGTGCAATGTTTGCCATTCCAGCAACAAACACTAATCTCACAAATCTTATAGCTTCAGGTTTCAACAAAATTTGAACCTGACTTTAATCCAGTTATTAGTACCTTGGCTCCTGTGGGGATATTGTGTTGAGATATTATACTAAAAACCCTTCCAAGACAGCTGAGCAGACAGGATGAGATCCTCAAAAATATGCAAGGATTATTGACGTTAACTCGCTCTACAAACTCCCTTGAGTACTAAAATTTCTTCACCGCACCATTTCAACCAACCCCCATGTCTAAATGACAGCGCGGCAGAAAGGGCCCTTTAATTATTGGAGGTGTGTACGTGATGTGATTTGTTTTAAAACCCAACACCCTGAACTGCAGTTAGGAACATTTGAAGCAGCCAACGGCTCCTTTTCACTCAGAACCTTTGAACGAGCTCCATTTGCTCCTCCAGCCAGTCACATGTGAGCTGGTAACAGAAGTAGAGGCAGGCTGACCTGAACAGGTTATACATTATAAAAGAAGCATCATACAATATGGTGTTATTATCTGTCTATGAACTGTCTCACTTCCTTTTTCAATAAACTTACATGACCCGAAACCCTTCGTGCTGGTTTTGGGAGGCTCCTGGCATGAAACAGGTCAGGCAACATTTACTGCTTCAATAGGATATTAATGGAGGTAAACATAGTGTATAATTTAGATTTTTCTTCATATGTTGTGTGAATGCATTTCATGTTAGTTAGGAAAATATGTATATATTGTATTAATTGTATATCTAACTATTATCAAGTAGCTTTGTACTTTTTAAAAAAAAAAATACATCACTACAATTTTACTTGTAATATGCTTATTTGAGTACACACAACAAAGAAACACAAATATATAATTACTCATGGAGCACTGATACTCACTTGTCCTACTTTGTGTTATTAGTGGTTGAAAGAAATATTCTCATGGCGACTGATTAATCCCCTTCACTAAAAGGGCCGGGTAGGAGTCCTCCAGCACCTATCTGAGGCTCTTGTTAGGTTGTCAGTTCAGCTGCACCTAGTCTCGTGATGTCTTCTTGGCACTCGGCATTCTTTAATTCTAATAAAGTCCAGGTTAAAAATGTCTGTCTGTTTAATCCTAAACTTAAACACTATAGAACACGTGTTTTTTAGATTTTATACAATTAAGAGTTTGCACAACAAAAGGATAATTTCTGTCATGCCTCAGAAAATCCTAAACTCCTCCTGACTATGTAAATATGAGGGCACTGGATAAATTGTTGTCAATTAAAGGGGCCCTTCCATTAAAAACAGTTTTTCTGAGGTTTTTGTTGAATATTTTAGCTCCACAGGTGTTCTTACCTTCATAGTGGGTGAAAACAGGTCAACAAATTATCTTTCAGTTTTAATCTCTCAAACTACGCAGGTGGTGATAAAACCAGAGTTCTTCCGAGTTTGAACGACCTTTAATTGTTTCGTCACAACTCCTTTGCCCGTTAGTATTCATCAGCTCCCGCAGTTGAAACCACACCTAGCATGCTGCTGGCTAAAAGCTGCAGCATAAGACGTAGCAAACAGGAGACTCGGTGCTCTGTTGCCATGCACAGCGGGGCAGGAAACAGTATGCCTTGCTCTCATTGGCTAGTTTGTTAGCCAATCTGAGTCCAGCAAATTTGCATAATAAATATTAATGAGTTGCTGCCTGAAGCCCGACAAATCTTCACGCAGACAGATTGAAAAGTCTGTTAATCAGTGTTTCCTAACATTTATTAGACATAAAATGTTTCATATTACTGGTTAATACTTAAGAAATAACCACAAAGTCATGACATTTGTGTGAAATGGCCTTTAACTGTTGAAAGGCAAGTTTTAAATTGTAGTTTATTCAACAGAAACCTCTCTGTTGTTTAGTCTGTGTATAGCTGGCATGAGTTCAAGGCCCGGGTTCAAGGTGAATGGTAGGCCAGGCAGTACTTAATTAGTCTGCTGTTCCCTGCGGTACCTCAGGTAAATGAACATTCTGCCAAACTATAATTAAGAAGATTAAAAAAACTGGTTTAACTGGTGAAGTGAAAGAGACTTTTTACTTTTCATGATGATCAAAAGATAAAATGCTCAAACTGAAAAAATACAATAACTAGTTCTTCGCAGGCTTAGTGTATGTGTGCAAACTATTATCCACAACTACAAGATGCCTGAGGCAGATATAGTTTTCATGTAAATGGAACTTGCTCATATAAACATAGATAATGTCAGTATCAGGGTGTAAAAAAGATTTGTTTGCAATAGTTTGCAACATTCTTAATCTTTATAAATCCTTTTTGATTAAAATGATCAGCTGTTGCATTTTGCAAACATAAAATCTGCTGCTACACATCAAAATTTGTTGGTTCCTTTCCAGTTCATTGTGACAGTTATTCATTTCTCCTGAAAAGGCATTCAGTTAAAAGTAACTGATGTAAACCAGTATGTCTGTAGTGTGTGAGACAGTAAACCTACAATATGAAAAGAAATGATCTGCTTTAAAATAATATGGACACTTTGCCTTATAATCATCTTTCAAACTGAGTGCTTATCAATATCTCAGGTGTCTTCAGCCAGACGTTTGTTTACAGCAGTACTAAAAAACTTTTCCACAGCCGTGTCTCAGACGGCCATTGCTGGAACCGGTGTTCTGTTGAAATATGCTACCTGTTGAAATATGGTACAGATTTCTTCTGCACATGTGCCGACTTCAATAAACAGATTTATCGTTTATTTTTGTTTCTATATTTTTCCATAAATACATTTTATCTATCAAATAAATTCTCCCAGGACAGAAACACTAAATATGATGTTATTTTTACTTTCTTTACATTGTCAGAGCGACAGGCAAATGTTTGGACACACCAAGAGGAGAAGGACCCAACAATGGCCGATAAGGACCCAGAGGACTTTTAGTTATTTTGTACTGACTTAAAGGGAACAGACAGGATCTTGGTATCACTGTGTGCACCACACTGAACATGGACCAGATAAAGTAAAGACCAGAACTGTTTGAGGAGCTCAGAGTGAAGATTTTACATCTCCATGTTATGTGGGGTGTCAATTCTGCTGGTGATTGTGTGAGTGTTTCCACTTGTGTTTCAGGGGTGCGACAGACAATTACCGGCAGGTGGATCCAGTTAACGCTCATCAGCCGCGGAGCTTAAGAGAGGAGTGGTGGCAGAGAGCAGGCGTCAGATCGTTCCGGTTCAGTTCCATTCACTCATCCAGCTGGACCTTCCTCACGTGTTCCGGTTTCCACACCGTGTTCCTCCCTGGGTCCAGCCTCTGTTCCTGGCAGCTCTCAGGCTGTTCTCATCCCACTCCCGGACCACCGCGGTGGTTCCCACACCGCCTCTGTCCAGGATCGCTCAGAGACGGTTTCCACACCGGTCTCCACCCTGCCTCACGCTCCACCTCTTCTGACCTGCCTCCGCACCATTCCTCCAGCTCGCGGGATCCGCCTGTCCGCTTCTGAGTGAGTCTGTCCACCCTCTTCCAGCACTCACACTCCTGTCTCAGCAGACTGGCACCTGCTTGCTCCCCGTGGACTCTTGCTGCACCCGCGGAGGCATTTTTAGTTGTACATCTACTGCTGGTTATTTTTCCCTGTTGATTTAATAAAACCTCCCTTTTTGAACCTCCCCACCTGTTTCCTGGTCTGGAGTCTGTCGCTTGATTTAGAGTCCTGTTCTCAGTGTTGCAAAATCATGACAGAACGATCTGACCAGTTGGACTCTACAGCGCAGCTCCAGAGGGTCCCGGTTCCAGAGGTCCAGAGGGTCCCGGTTCCAGAGGTCCAGAGGGTCCCGGTTCCAGAGGTCCAGAGGGTCTGGGTTCCAGAGTTCCAGAGGGTCCGGGTTCCAGAGTTCCAGAGGGTCCGGGTTCCAGAGTTCCTGAGGGTCCGGGTTCCAGAGTTCCTGAGGGTCCGGGTTCCAGAGTTCCTGAGGGTCCGGGTTCCAGACCGGGCTCCAGTCCGCCAGAGGGTCCGGGTTCCAGACCGGGCTCCAGTCCTCCTCCTGGGTTCGGGGACAACGCCGTCCGCGACGGTCCTCCAGCGCCTCCTCCTGGGTCCGAGGACGTCGCCGTCTGCGACGGTCCTCCAACGCCAGGGTCCGAGGATGTCGCCATCCGCGACGGTCCTCCAACGCCAGGGTCCGAGGACGTCGCCGTCCGCGACAGGCCTCCAACGCCAGGGTCCGAGGACGTCGCCGTCCGCGACGGTCCTCCAGCGCCAGGGTCCGAGGACGTCGCCGTCCGCGACGGTCCTCCAACGCCAGGGTCCGAGGACGTCGCCGTCCGCAACGGTCCTCCACCGCTTCCGCCTCCGCCTGGGTTCGAGGACGTCGCCGTCCGCGACGGCCCTCCAGACTCATCAGCCCCCAGAACTCCAAGACCGCCTAGACCTCCATCTGGCAGCAGCGGCCGCACTCCAGACGCCAGGCGCCTCTTCGCTCCGCGGCTCCCAGGCCGCACTCCAGGCGCGCTGCGCCTCTTCGCTCCGCGGCTCCCAGGCCGCACTCCAGGCGCGCTGCGCCTCTTCGCTCCACGGCTCCCAGGCCGCACTCCAGGCGCGCTGCGCTTCAAGGCCTCGCGGCTCCCAGGCCGCTCTCCAGGCGCGCTGCGCCTCTCATCGCGGCCTCCAGGCCGTCCTCCAGACGTCAGGCGCCTCCCATCGCGGCCTCCAGGCCGCCCCCCAGACGTCAGGCGCACCTCGCCTCGTGGCTCCCAGGCTGTCGGCTAGACTCTCGCCCCAGCTTGGGCCAGCTCCCTGTTGATTTAATAAAACCTCCCTTTTTGAACCTCACCACCTGTTTCCTGGTCTGGAGTTTGTCGCTTGATTTAGAGTCCTGTTCTCAGTGTTGCAAAATCATGACATGTTAAAGACTACTAGACCATCTTCAAGCAGCTTCATGATGTGACCACAGCTGATATTACTAAAAACCATAAAAAACCTTCAAGCTAAACTTTAGGGTAAACATCCATTACTTTCTGATACTTCAGTCATATTTTGAACCATAATGGACTCCAGAAGATCCAAATGCCAACATGCAGATTGACAAGAAACAAAGTTTCTGGGAGAAGATCATTTGGATCAATGAGACGAAGCTTCTGGTCGCTTCATGTTTCCAGAATGAACCATGAAGCTTTAAAGGAAAACTTACCCCCCCCTCCCAGGATACAGTCTGAATCCGGGGAGGGGGGGAGATAACATGATAATGGGAGTGACTGGCGGACTAAGGGGGCGTGGCATTTTTTTGCTGTGACTGACATGTCACTCTGACTGACACATGCGCCAGAGAGGGACAGGTGAAATGGAGGAATATGTAGACGAGACGAGCAGCTCTGATCCATATCGCCGATAGTTCGTCTTGCAGCGGCTTGGTGGGATAGAATGAGGCCCTTCTCTACTAGTACATTGTTGTTAGCTACGCTATTAGCTCCAGTTACATCGTGTGACTCTGCAAATAGGTGAAGCTGCACGCGACTGCACTGCCATTTCTAGCCGATGGTTCGTACTGCAGCGGCTTCAGCGTCTTAGAATGGAACCTGTCCCTTTGTTGTATATTGTTGTTGATCAAAGCTAAAGCTAAATTTGGATCAGCTCGTATATATATCTGTGACTCAGCCTCATCAGGCTGCACGCGCAACTGCTGCACATTATTGTCAGCACAAAAGCATGTTTCTGAGAGGTGTCCAAGGTATAAATCAAAGTATCTCAGCATGAAGAGAAAACCCTTCAGTAATGTGCTAAAAACATGTTTTCACACAGTCACAAACACTAAAATGAACTCTGATAATGGTCGTATACACTTCCTGTTCAAACTCACTCACTACTGAGACCGAGCTGTTTTATATCCCATAGCGGCAGAATCATGACGTCACGTTTAGAGAAAATAAGGTTTCAGCCAATAGAAATGCCTGATTCAAATTCAAGTGCAGTGTAACGTTTTAACCTGAAGAGGGCGCTCCACTTACGGTTTTGGGTTTAAAATGAATAGTTGTATGAAAATGGGCTAAAATACCAAAAACAAGACCCAGAAATGTAGACAGGACTATTAAACACTCATTTATAGAGTTTATCAGCAAAAAAAAGTTGATTTGGGGGTAAGTTGCACTTTAAAGGAAAAGAACTTCAGATGTACAGTGGAACGTGGAGTGGGGTCGGTTCAGTTCTGGGGCTGCGTTGCTGCATCGGGTTCAGGGTGTCTTGAATCTGCAGGTTACAATAAAATCTAAAGACTATCAAGACCTTCTAGAGTGAAATGTTCTGTTCAGTGTCACGGGTCCTCCAACAGGATAATGATCCAAAACACCCTGATAAACACACTATGAAATGGATCAGAACCAACACTAGACTGTTCCTAAAAGGTCCTACATGATTCCTGATCTTACCTGGATATAAAGATCTGAAAACTGGAGAGTGGAGACACCACCCTTAACACGTGAGACATCCTGAGCTGTTTCTTAAAGAAGAGTGGGTCAGACTACATGCTGGCAAGTCCAAATATGTTAGTGTGAAGTACTTGTTGGCTGTGATTTTACTGCAAAGAAGATGCTGCTGCAAAAAGTGAAATGACTGTACGTACATGTGTTCATGCACATTCAAATTGATTGATTATATAAAATGTTCCGCTCTATCAATAATCAGAAGTAAAATCTGATTTGTTTTAATATGGAATAAAAACTGGTGCGTCATTAAACTTGAAGTTTTTCCAGAGATAGTAGTTTTTTCTGGTGGAAAGTACCAGTATTTTTGAGCATCTGTGAAAGGATTGTAAACAGTGGAGTCTGCTGGACAAGGTGTGTAATGGTGACAGGAAACCTAAATGAGGCTCAATCTTTTCACAATAACTTGTATTTCAAGGTGTAAATTTAAAATCTCAATAAATTAGGTTCACAGGAAGCGTTTACTTCTCCTTGGCTTGATCATTCAACGCGTTGTATTGATGAAAATATTTTATGTTTTTTCACTGTTGATTTGGTGAGTTTTTAAAACACCTCACTTCACTCACACACCAGAAAATAAACACCATGTAAATTAAGTAAATTATTATTTTGGTAAACAGAACTGGTAGATCAGTTTTTATTACTCAAAATATCACCATCTTATTGTGACTTGTAAAACGGATCTTTTTTTTTTTTACTACCTTCCTGTTTTTAGCATAAACTTAAATGTTTAACAAAACATGGTTCAAATTTGTTGTTAGACACTTAATCAGACCCAGAGAATGATGACATCACTCACACAGGAAGAAAAGACTTGATGATGTTCTGACTCAGTGGGTTGGAGTTTGATCCATGGAAAGATTCATCTGTGCAGCTCGAGTCATTTTCACTCAACAGAGACACGAGTTAAACATTAAATATAATTTCTATCAACAACATGACCTGTAATCCAATGCTGCACAGAAAAAGCAGCAATATGCAGAATGTCTCACTCTCAACACGCAGTGTTCTATATAGAAACGTAGTACTGCCAGAGCTGAGAAATAAATTTAGAAGCAATATCTCATTATAACGAGAAAGTTTCTCGTTTTTACGAGATATCAGACTCAAAATGTCTCGTTATAACAAGAAAGAACGTCATAAGTAATAACACAGCGCGGGATATTCGAGTATCATCCAGACTAATGGAGGAAGAAGATGGAGAATCAGAGCGAGTCCCTTTATGCTTTTTAAAGAGATTGTAATGTTTCCAAGGAACATATTCCTGCACTGAGGAGTGAGAAATTAAGTAAAGCATGTAAAATACTGCATGAGTGGTAAATGGTCTGTAATAGCGCTTTGCTTAGTCAGAGGACGAAGTGCTTCATACATTCATTCACTCTCACGCACATTCATACACTGAAATTATAATCGATTTGACATATTGTTCTTATAGTACTGAATGCATCTGCAGTGCAGTGGTACCGTATTTTAACGCGGAGAAAACCCCCGCTATCTTCGTACTTCCTGTTGTCATGGCAACCTATAAACAATCCGTTATAACGTCAGTCAGCTGCACCTTTTACGACTGGAAATGACATGTAATTTACTGACACGTTGATTTCACACAAATAAACCGGATATGTTTATAAAGTATACCTGTATTTTACACAATGAAGGTTAAACCACATAAGCTTTACTGGACTCCGCTACCTTACTTCACCCGGACCACTAGTATTCTGTGTGGTGTGAGTGACAAAGTACCCAGAGGTTCAGGTTCAGCCTAACTGGTGGCATGTTCCCCCGAGGAAGGAAGTGACACCATGAAATAAGGCCGCCAAAATAAAAGATTTTAACTAATCTCTCGTAAGATAACTAAAAAAAAATGTTTTTTCTCGTTATAACGAGTTTGATATCTCGTAAAAACGAGAAACTTTCTCGTTATAACGAGATGATGCTTCTAAATGTATTTCTCAGCTCTGGCAGTACTACGATTCTGTAGTTCTGAGCTGAGAAACATGAATGTTCTAATTAAAAAGGAACCGGAGTTTGAAATGAGCTGCAGCTGCAGGTCAACAGGATCTTTCTGTCCAACCAGCTGCTGTCATGAGGACGAGTCATGATCTGTAACCACAAACCCACACTCACTCAGGTGAGCCTACAATTTATATTTACACCCCACAGAAACAGACAATCAGACAGAGAAATACTCGCAGTGCCATCAGAGTCGCTCACATCCGGATCCAACTACAGTAACTCCATGAGAGATTTCTGTTTGATCTTTAGTCTCTTTTCTTTCTGTCCTTCTTCTCTGATCTGGCTGTTTACCCAAAACATTTGTTTACATCCACAATGACACTGAGACTGACCGTGTTTGATCAGCCGAACTTGACGCCTGTGAAACCGATTTTAGCTCAAACATATTTGGCTGTGAGCATCAAAACTGGTTCTTTTCACATCGTCTCTTTTCTCCTGAATAATTGCTTTCTAGTTTAGAAGGAGACAAATCCTCAAAATCGACAGATTCTTGATCTGATTCTCCAGTTTTGGCCTGGTTTCTGCCTTAGTAATCACTTTGTTTACATATCTTGTTCTTGCTTTTCATCACTTCTGGTAAATGTGTATTTCCCAAAATTTTGCAGTGATATTCCATAAATATGAATATTTGAGACTTTATTACTGGCAGTCTGCGCATTGTGATTTAAAAAATGAATCTGGGGCACAAATTGT
>SSNP01000266.1:98617-141215 GCA_006937955.1 Pachypanchax playfairii
GCTATCGGAGCATGTCTGCTCCTCCCTCCCTTCCCATTCGGTGCTCTCAACTCTGCCCGTAAATGAGTCAACAGAGACGCTCTGCTCCTCACTAGCTTCTTCTCTGGACGAAGTCTGCCCTCGTGTGTCAAAGCTGGCCGCCCGGCAGCGTCTTAGTCCGTGGCTCACAGAGACTCTGAGTGTCAGGTTCAGTGTTTGTGTGTGCTGTGTTTTTCTGTGTCAGGTGAGTCATCTACTTTCAGTGAGGATCTGCGCTGGAGTGTGAGGCAGATTAACTACACCTGGTGGCGATCAGCGCTGATGAGGAGCAGGGTGCTACTTAAGCCAGAGGCAGACCTTCATTCATCGCCTGGTTGTTGACCTGAATGGTAGCTCCCGTGTGCCAACTCTTTGAGATTTATTCCTTGTGATTCCGAGAAACAGTTTTGAGATTTTTGTGCTTGTTGAAGAAGACATTTGGATTTTTCCCCTGTGTGTGATTAACCTTGTTCTCTCCAGGATTATTCACCCTGCTCCTTGTGCTCCGAGAGATTCTTCGTGTCCAGTGTCTGATCGCCTGGAACCCTGTCTGTCTCCCTCCGGCCTCCTCACCCGACCTTGGACTCACCACCTCCCTGCACAGCACCGCACTGGACCTGCCCTCCCTTCAAGCTTTGCCACCTGCATCTCTCCCGTGAGTTATCCTCACCTGTCCGAGCACGATCTCTAGACCCGTCTGTCAAGATCTGGAACTAACTCGATTCTCCGTTACAGTGCTGAGACTCTCCCTGACTCACCTGACCACCGAGCACATTCAGATATCAGACTCAAAATGTCTCGTTATAACAAGAAAGAACGTCATAAGTAATAACACAGCGCGGGATATTCGAGTATCATCCAGACTAATGGAGGAAGAAGATGGAGAATCAGAGCGAGTCCCTTTATGCTTTTTAAAGAGATTGTAATGTTTCCAAGGAACATATTCCTGCACTGAGGAGTGAGAAATTAAGTAAAGCATGTAAAATACTGCATGAGTGGTAAATGGTCTGTAATAGCGCTTTGCTTAGTCAGAGGACGAAGTGCTTCATACATTCATTCACTCTCACGCACATTCATACACTGAAATTATAATCGATTTGACATATTGTTCTTATAGTACTGAATGCATCTGCAGTGCAGTGGTACCGTATTTTAACGCGGAGAAAACCCCCGCTATCTTCGTACTTCCTGTTGTCATGGCAACCTATAAACAATCCGTTATAACGTCAGTCAGCTGCACCTTTTACGACTGGAAATGACATGTAATTTACTGACACGTTGATTTCACACAAATAAACCGGATATGTTTATAAAGTATACCTGTATTTTACACAATGAAGGTTAAACCACATAAGCTTTACTGGACTCCGCTACCTTACTTCACCCGGACCACTAGTATTCTGTGTGGTGTGAGTGACAAAGTACCCAGAGGTTCAGGTTCAGCCTAACTGGTGGCATGTTCCCCCGAGGAAGGAAGTGACACCATGAAATAAGGCCGCCAAAATAAAAGATTTTAACTAATCTCTCGTAAGATAACTAAAAAAAAATGTTTTTTCTCGTTATAACGAGTTTGATATCTCGTAAAAACGAGAAACTTTCTCGTTATAACGAGATGATGCTTCTAAATGTATTTCTCAGCTCTGGCAGTACTACGATTCTGTAGTTCTGAGCTGAGAAACATGAATGTTCTAATTAAAAAGGAACCGGAGTTTGAAATGAGCTGCAGCTGCAGGTCAACAGGATCTTTCTGTCCAACCAGCTGCTGTCATGAGGACGAGTCATGATCTGTAACCACAAACCCACACTCACTCAGGTGAGCCTACAATTTATATTTACACCCCACAGAAACAGACAATCAGACAGAGAAATACTCGCAGTGCCATCAGAGTCGCTCACATCCGGATCCAACTACAGTAACTCCATGAGAGATTTCTGTTTGATCTTTAGTCTCTTTTCTTTCTGTCCTTCTTCTCTGATCTGGCTGTTTACCCAAAACATTTGTTTACATCCACAATGACACTGAGACTGACCGTGTTTGATCAGCCGAACTTGACGCCTGTGAAACCGATTTTAGCTCAAACATATTTGGCTGTGAGCATCAAAACTGGTTCTTTTCACATCGTCTCTTTTCTCCTGAATAATTGCTTTCTAGTTTAGAAGGAGACAAATCCTCAAAATCGACAGATTCTTGATCTGATTCTCCAGTTTTGGCCTGGTTTCTGCCTTAGTAATCACTTTGTTTACATATCTTGTTCTTGCTTTTCATCACTTCTGGTAAATGTGTATTTCCCAAAATTTTGCAGTGATATTCCATAAATATGAATATTTGAGACTTTATTACTGGCAGTCTGCGCATTGTGATTTAAAAAATGAATCTGGGGCACAAATTGTTTGTTGATTGACATGGAGTAGTAAAATAACATTTACAAATCACTTTGCACTCTGAACATTTTAGGAACTCACCCTCCTTCGCTCTCTCCTTCCTCTGAGCTCTGACCCTCTGCTCTGGAGATGGTCCCTGCAGCCCGTTTTCTTCTTGTTTCCTTCATGGTTCTGTGCAGAGGACTGGCTCGATGCTTATGGCCCTGCAATTCCTCTCTGACATGATCCTGCAGTGTTGGCAGAGCCATTTTTAAGGCTTTCATTTCTTCTTTCAGCTCAGATACACACTGGATTAGGGCCTCAAGGCGCTCCAGCACCTCAGCCTGTCCCCTTGGAAGACCAGGACCATCCACCAACATGATGCCAGACCCCTGTCCATTTGTGCAGCTATGGTAAAACCCAGGCCAAGAGCCTCTTCGGTTGGACCTCAAACTCCTGTAACACACTACAGCCAGGCTGATGCCAGCAACTCCAGCTAACGCACCCAGAACCAGAACCTTGCTGTCTGTCTGAGCCATCCTGCAGTCTAGAAAACAAGGGTGACAAAAACTGATTTTTTAGAACTGTTACTATACACAGCTGTCATCATATCAATGGAAAAGTGTCATGTCTCATCAATCTCATGACACGTCCGGCCTGGTTTTTTTTAGTTGTTCACATCCTAATTAGTTTGAGTGTTTTTCCTTTGTGATTTGGTTTCTGTTCATTAGTTCTACTGTTGGTTTCACTTTGTTTTTGCACCTCATTAGCCTTCATCATGTTCATTTGCTCCCACCTTAACTAGTCTGCCCTGTTTCACCAGTCTGCTTCTCGTGGAGGAACTGAGATCTGCAGTTTGGTGAATACTGATGATGCTTCTGTACAAATGGCATCTCAGTCTGTGCTTAGTTTTCTTATTAGTTAATTAGCTTCTGATCCCCTGGATTCTGAAACTGCCAGTGTGTTTTTCAACCCCACATTTGCCTCAGCGCCTGTCTGCTCATCCTGCCTCTCAGAACATTAAGTAACCTCTAAACATATTGGTTTATGATTTGAACTCGTCTGCATTCTCTAACCATCCGTTTTGAATTGAGTATGAACTCAGACCAACCCATCTGCCCGTGTCCTTTATCAACCTGACGCTATAATGTGTTTCACTGTTTTGTCTGTCAACCTGCCAATAATCTGTAAGTTACCAAACCTTTTTTTGTTCCTGGATATTTAAAGTGGATCACAATTTAAATGTATCCAATGAAGATTCTACACTAGCCGCTACATCTCTTATCCTGTCTGTTCCAATAACTCATCTTGTTCACAGCATCATCATTCTCATTTCTTTCAATGAACTCTGTTTAAACCTGCCATCTGCCTTAATCTGCAGCATTTTGAGTCCAGATCTGCTCATGTGATCAGAAATCAGGCCTGATCACGTGGTTTCAGATTCAATCGGAATCAGCCCTTACTTCCCGATCCGGACTCAGATATAGAAAGTCTAAAAGTGAAGAATTTATATTATTAATTGTTTGTTCAAGTTACCTAACAGAAGTGCTCTGTTTGTTAACAGAGCTGTTAAAATAGAGTGAATTAAATATAAAAAAAGAACATCCTGGATCTGTTTATTTGCTCTTTTTTGATTCTTTTTTAATGTATTATAGAAGAATCGGATCAGGAGTCTGTATCAGTAGATACTCAAAATCAAATGACTCGGACATGGACTCGAGGGCAAAAAAACCTGATCGGGACATCCCTAACTTTGAGTTCAGCAATAGACATAAACATTACGGAAAAGTACAGTTTTAACGTATAAAAACAAACAAATGAGCCGTTATGTTCTGTTTTAATACTGATTATTAACTCAAAACATGAGTCACATGTATAATTTAACCTTTAACATACAGCATGAAATGCAAGATAATAAACCACAAACAGGAGACAGTAAGTTAAAGTAGATGAAACCTTTGCATGGTCTCTTACACAGTATTAAGAGCATACACTGTGGTCGTGTATACAGATGAGATATTAGATGACAACATAAATTACATTGACTTAAACCTTAAAAATTTTAACTACTTGAATTCAGCAACAACAAGAGTTTAAAAATGCTTATTTCAGCTGACATAGTGGTAGAAGAAAACTCAACTCAAAAACAATAAGGATAACTTGCATTCACTGGAACAAGTAAAAAAAAAAGTAAGTTAAAGGTTGTCCAGACTGTGAGCAGTGGAAATCTGCGATATTTTCAAGCAGCTATTGGAACACCAGTATTACACAGATTACTGATTTTTGGATTATAATTACTTATTTTTTCAGACGTTAAATGCAGACCATAGTGACTCTGTCCTGAAAAACCCTGTTTATTATTTCAGGCTAAGTGTTTATAAGAAACTAAGAAAGAATGAGGCAGTGAGTTTATAACCGGATCACTAATTAATCTTTAGCAGGAGGAGGCCGAACGCGCACACACACACAGAGCTTTGACACCAAAAAGGAAAACAATACGACTAACAGAGTTTCAGGTGTCTTTTAACCTACACAAAAACATTAAATACAGTTTGTCACAGTGTCACATCAGCTATGTGCTACTAGCACAAAATCATTCGGAGAAACGTCCCCAAAAAGCCAACAAGTACTTCCGTTTCAGTCCAACATGAATCCGCCTCCTTCTGCCAGAAATACAGAGCTTTTTTTAAAAAAAAAAAAACACTTAAACTATAAATAAGGAAAAAATCTTACCGTGCCTACATGTAGGAAGAGATGTGTTGTGTTTGACAGCTTACTGGTGTAACAGTAAAAAGAGTCCGTAATGACTCGAGTGCGTGAAAGAAGAGTTCCGTAACTCATACGAACTCATGAAATACAAATATAATTTAATAAAATAGTATTTCATTTCAGTTCAAATAACTAAAGTAATCAGTAATTTTCAGGGCTTTTCTGTTTTTCTATCTACTGATGAAAATAAAGAAAACTAAATTAACATCAGGAGGCATCTTCATACCATGTCAGTGGAGTTTACAAGGTTCACTTGGTAGTGCAAAACAAACTTCATTTACAACATGTGTGGACATTGGGTTAATAGAAACCCTGCTTTTCTGCCATTTTCCACCTCATCAATCTCTTGTTACAGCACTTGTTTTTCGAAACTATTTCCCATGATAAGGCCCTTATCCATTATTCTTTCCTTTAACACTCCTTTCCTAGTACCGTCAGGAACAGAAGTTTAACATTGTTGATTGAGAATTTAAATCTACCTCAGATTGTTTGCTGATTAGCTCTAAAAAAATAAACAAATATATAATGTCCTAATCTTACAGAGTCAAACCCAAACAAAAAAAAAAATCACATTCTTCATTCAGATCTTATTTACAAACCTTTGGTGGCTTTGACACAGTTAACCTTCACTCTGCTGGCATGTTAAAGTTTTTTCTAAATGTGGAACAAAGTGCACACACAAAACATTCATTTCCTAAACTTCTTACAACCCAGGAAGCAGTATTAAAAGAGCTCACGAGCTGAAGTCTTTATTATTCTTAGATGAGATCTACTGAATGTAAATATCATTTTCTTTTGAATTGTTATTTAGAATTTTTGCTGCACATTTGCAACACTGTTTTTCACACTGTCAGCATGTGATCAATGATCAGATGATTAAAGGTCACCATAACACCATATCTAAACAGGTAACTGCTTTTAACTTCTGAGATATTGTCTTCGACTTTTTCCTCTTCAGATTATAATAAATGAATAATATCATCACCTTATAAAGTATTAAAGTTGTTTTACTAACAACACTGTAATAAAGAAGTTCATACACATTACCTTTGTGCTTCTCTCTTGAATAGGTCCGTGAATTCTTGTAATGAGGTTGAACACTCTGTGCACACGGATGTAAAAAGTTACCAAACACTTGTATTATCACATTAACCTTGAACTGGTAGCCTGTAAACATAGAACTGTCCTTACTGGGAGGGATTCAATAGGGACTGGATGTGGGGAAAAGTCAAAATGTTTACACAGTTTTTATTGCATGTTTTCTTTTTATAAATAAACAGAGCAAAATTGAGCACGTGCACAAATATATCTACTGCCAACTTTACAAGTCAAGCAAGTTATCAGTGAGTACACATAAAAATGTGAAGTATTGTCAAAAAGTGACTCATGCATAATGTAAATGAAAAACAATAAGGAGTAAATCAGGAAAAACATATTTTAAAACATTTCTTACTGTTATTTGCATCTTTTGTAAATATAGTTATAAAGTAAAAAAACACATGGAATTTACTTATAGGGTTTTGTAAATAATATTTCAGAAAAAAACAATATAGTAATTAGGATTGGATTATAAGGTCACATAAAACTGCATCAGTTTGCAGTTTACTTATATTAGTACTTTCAGTAAATATTAATTACCAGCCCAAAGTAGAAATGTCATTATCAAATACAACACAAGCCGAGGGGGAAAAAATCATTGGAAGCCCATGAACTTAACTTTTCAGCAACTGATTCCAAATGCTCTACTTTACTCTTACCCCCCCCCCCCCCCCCCTTTTTTTTTTTTTGTCTTGATAACAAATAATTTCAGAACAAGCAGGGATTTCACTAGAGCAAGGTAGCAGATAATTCAGGTGAGCTGAGTTTCGGTCGCTGTTTACTACCTGACGAACTCGTGCACGTGATACTGGGGCGGAAATAAGGGAAAGGAGACGGTTTCAGCCTGTTGCAATTAGCTTAGCGAATCAACTGTGTGATTGTTAGGTATATAGCCAGACACATTAGACTGAGCGTCAGTGAGGCGTCAGCGTGTTTGGTCCCACATCGTTTAAGACCACAGAGGGTCAAGACCTGCGAGTCTACCTGCGCGAGTCCACCGAGCAAAGTAATTACAAACCACTGCACAGACACAATGTGCAAAACACACATTCCAGTCATAGTTGGGCACAGACCTTACCGCACTCTCTATAGACAACGTAATCAGCACAGCCTCATCCAGCCCATGGCGTACCGGGCTGCCACATCCTCCGTTACCCTCGGCCTCTGGAACTGTCAATCCGCAGTTAACAAAGCAGAGTTCATCAGTTCTCTGCCGCACCTCTCCGATATACAGGTCCTAGCCCTGACCGAGACCTGGATCCGTCCTGACAACACAGCAACACCGGCTGCCCTCTCTTCAAATGCAGAATTCACACACACTCCTCGTCCTGCTGGGCCAGGAGGCGGTACAGGCATCCTGATTTCCAAAATGTGGAAATTTTCCTCCTTGCAAACCACTACTACCTGCTCCTCATTCGAATTTCATGCAGTACGAATCTCTAAACCCGTCGCTGCCTATGTTTTGGTTATTTACCGCCCTCCGGGAGGCAACATGGAGCAATCTATGGATGAACTGGACACAATCCTATCCGACATTCCGGATGATAACTCTCCTTTAATTGTTATGGGCGACATGAACATTCATATCGGCAAAACACAAGCTCATAACTTTCTGGCCCTGGTCCACTCCTTCAATCTCAATCTGGTCCAGACTCCCCCAACACACAGAGCTGGCAACACACTGGACCTGGTACTGACCAGAAACTGCACTGCAGGTAACGTGCAAGTCACACCGCTGCACCTCTCAGACCACTTCCTGATTAAATTCAGCATCTCCGTCCCTCACGTACCTAACGCAAAAGCAAAGACTGTCTCCTACCGCAGAAACCTTCAATCTCTCAGTCCCTCGCAGTTATCGGAGCATGTCTGCTCCTCCCTCCCTTCCCATTCGGTGCTCTCAACTCTGCCCGTAAATGAGTCAACAGAGACGCTCTGCTCCTCACTAGCTTCTTCTCTGGACGAAGTCTGCCCTCGTGTGTCAAAGCTGGCCGCCCGGCAGCGTCTTAGTCCGTGGCTCACAGAGACTCTGAGTGTCAGGTTCAGTGTTTGTGTGTGCTGTGTTTTTCTGTGTCAGGTGAGTCATCTACTTTCAGTGAGGATCTGCGCTGGAGTGTGAGGCAGATTAACTACACCTGGTGGCGATCAGCGCTGATGAGGAGCAGGGTGCTACTTAAGCCAGAGGCAGACCTTCATTCATCGCCTGGTTGTTGACCTGAATGGTAGCTCCCGTGTGCCAACTCTTTGAGATTTATTCCTTGTGATTCCGAGAAACAGTTTTGAGATTTTTGTGCTTGTTGAAGAAGACATTTGGATTTTTCCCCTGTGTGTGATTAACCTTGTTCTCTCCAGGATTATTCACCCTGCTCCTTGTGCTCCGAGAGATTCTTCGTGTCCAGTGTCTGATCGCCTGGAACCCTGTCTGTCTCCCTCCGGCCTCCTCACCCGACCTTGGACTCACCACCTCCCTGCACAGCACCGCACTGGACCTGCCCTCCCTTCAAGCTTTGCCACCTGCATCTCTCCCGTGAGTTATCCTCACCTGTCCGAGCACGATCTCTAGACCCGTCTGTCAAGATCTGGAACTAACTCGATTCTCCGTTACAGTGCTGAGACTCTCCCTGACTCACCTGACCACCGAGCACATTCATTGCACTGTACATATTGTAAATAAACTTTTCACTTTTGCACCTGAGCTGCTGTCTGTGTCTGAGTCCTGCAATGTTGGTCACAAAACTAACTGAGCCCGTGACAGAACAACCAGGCCAGTCACACCCCGCGGACTCAGCCAGACAGCTTCCCGTTGGAACCGCAGAACTCCTCTCTAGACATGATTCAATGTTAAATTCGCTGTGTGAGCGACAGCAATATTACCAACAACTGTTGGAAGAAGTTACAGGTCTATTGCAAACTGTATCTAACCAGTTATCTGCTATTTCCCAGCCACCTCCTCCATCAGCCACAGCTCCGCCGGAGCCTGAGTCTGCAGTTCCCATGGCGTGCGCCCCGGTGCGCAACGTCTCTCTACCCAACCCGGAAGCTTATGCTGGGGAGGCAGGTAAAGGATCTGGATTCTTATTACAATGTTCACTAATCTTCTGCCGCTCTCCTCAGTCCTTCCCTGACAACGCGTCCAAGATTGCCCACATCATCGGCCTACTGAGGGGACGTGCGCTCAGATGGGCGGAGGCCAAGTACAGCTACTCCGTCATTTTACGTATCCCTGGAAGCGTTCGTGAAAGACTTTGAACAGACCTTCACGTATCGTAAGTCCGAGACTGAAATAACCCATCTCCTCCGTCATATCAAACAGGGCAAGAAGTCTGTAGCTGACTTTGCAGTGGACTTTCGTACTCTGGCTGCAGAATCAGGCTGGAACGCGCCAGCGCTCAAGGGAGCTTTTCTGGGCGCTCTAAATAAGCCGATTCGAGAGCAGTTGATTCACAGAGATGAACCCCAGTCATTGGAAGAGTTGATAAATTTAGCTACAAAGATTGATCACCGGATGACTGGATTTATGTGGGATGAGCATCGCGCTCGTTCTCCGTCTCGTACTGGTCACAGAACCCCTGAGACTGCGCCCAGAGCTGTACCGGCCCAAACCGGAGAGGAACCAATGCAGCTGGGGAAAGCGCGGCTCTCACCCACAGAAAGACAAAGACGTATGGAAGCACGTGAGTGTTTATACTGTGGAACAACAGGACACTTCATCGCTGCTTGCCCGAAACGTTTAAACCACCCCAGCCGTCAGCAACACCGGGAGGTCTGACGGTCCCAGGGAAGAAAGCCTCTCGTTTAACTCTGCCTGTAACTCTGTTATATTCCATTGACTCTTTCCAGACTCAAGCTCTAGTCGACTCCGGCTGTGAACAAAACCTTCTTGACGCTGCCCTCGCCAAGCAGCTCAGGATTCCGGTGCAGAAGCTGCAGACTCCCGTCAGCATCGCCGCCTTGGATGGTCACTCCCTCACCGCCATCACCCACCGGACCAGTGACGTAGAGGTGGTAATTTCAGGTAATCATCGTGAGAAGATCTCGTTCTTGATTTTCCCCTCTACGCAGGTTCCGGTGGTGTTGGAGACGCACAACCCACACATTAACTGGGCTGAAGGGAAGATTGACTCCTGGAGTCTGCTCTGTCTGTCGCAGTGTTTACACTCAGCTCTGGCCAGATCCACGTTGTCTCAGTTGCCGAACCCCGAGGAGATCCCAGACATCACCCGAGTTCCCCAGGAGTACCACGACCTCCGACAGGTTTTTAGTAAGTGCCGAGCAGTGTCGCTGCCCCCTCACAGGACCTTCGACTGTGCCATAGAGCTGCTTCCTGGAGCCCCCTTGCCGTCCAGTCGACTCTATAACATCTCGCGCCCGGAGCGCGAGAGCATGGAAGAGTACATCAAGGAGTCACTGGAGGCAGGAATCATCCGCCGTTCCACGTCCCCTCTGGGAGCAGGTTTCTTTTTTGTGGCTAAGAAGAATGGGTCTCTCAGACCATGCATAGACTTTCGAGGACTAAATCAAATAACTGTAAAAAATAAATACCCCTTACCTTTGCTGGCATCTTCCTTTGAATCTGTGCAGGGAGCAACGATCTTCACCAAGCTGGACCTGCGGAACGCCTACCATCTTGTTCGAATCCGAGAGGGAGATGAGTGGAAGACAGCATTTAAGGCACCACTGGGACATTTTGAGTATTTGGTGATGCCCTTTGGGCTCACTAATGCCCCAGCTGTTTTCCAAGCCCTTATAAATGACGTTTTGAGAGACTTTCTGAACTCTTTTGTGTTTGTGTACCTAGATGACATTTTAATTTTTTCTTCATCAGAGGCGGAACACAAGGTCCACGTCCGGCAGGTGCTACAGCGCCTGCTGGAGAACCGCCTGTTTGTGAAGGCTGAGAAGTGCGAGTTTCACGCACCATCTGTGGGGTTCCTGGGTTTCATCTTCGAAAATGGACAGGTGAAACCAGATCCAGTAAAGGTACAGGCGGTAGTGGACTGGCCCACACCTTCAACACGAAAACAGCTCCAGAGTTTTTTAGGGTTTGCAAACTTTTACCACAAGTTTATTAGGAACTACAGTCAGACCGCGGCTGCACAAACCTCTCTCACTTCCACCAAGACGACCTTCAGCTGGACTCCAGAGGCAGAACACGCATTTCGTCAGCTGAAGGAAAAGTTCAGCCGTGCCCCCATCCTCATTCAGCCAGATCCCTCCAAGCAGTTTACCATGGAGGTAGATGCCTCGGATTCAGGCGTGGGCGCTGTGCTGTCTCAGGTGGGACAGCACGACCAGCGACTGCATCCCTGCGCCTTTTTCTTACGTTGCCTGACTCCAGCGGAACGAGGCTACGACGTGGGAGACCGAGAGCTGCTGGCTATCAAGCTGGCATTTGAGGAGTGGAGGCACTGGCTGGAGGGTGCAGCAGACCCCATGGTGGTCTGGACCGATCACAAGAACCTCGCCTACCTTCAAGAAGCTAAGCAGCTTAACCCCCGTCAGTCTCGATGGTCACTTTTCTTTTCTCGTTTTAATTTTGTGATTTCTTACAGACCTGGTTCTAAGAACATCAAGCCTGATGCCCTATCCCGCCAGTTTTCCGTCGACGAACCCCCAGAGACACGCACCATTATTCCCCGAGCCTGCGTCATCGGAGCAGTCACGTGAGACATCAAAGAGGCTATAAGTCGCGCACAACAGACTGATCCTGGACCGGCCACTCAACCTCCGAACCGCAGGTATGTCCCACAGACAGTTCGTTCTCGCCTGCTCCACTGGTCACACACCGCCCGGTTTTCAGGACATCCAGGGGTGGGGAGAATGATGGGACTTATCCGGTGGTCTTTCTGGTGGCCTTCCATGTACAGAGACATCAAGGAATACGTACAAGCCTGTCAGGTATGTGCGCGCAATAAGACCTCCAATCAGCACCCCCACGGGCTGCTCCAACCCCTTGAGACCCCCGGCAGACCCTGGTCCCATGTAGCACTAGACTTTATTACAGGGCTGCCGGTCAGCGGAGGGTTCTCTGTAATTTTAACAGTTGTTGATTGTTTTTCTAAGGCCTGTCACCTTATTCCGTTGAAAAGACTCCCCTCAGCCCTTGAGACTGCGAAACTCCTGGTGAAGCATGTCTTCCGTCTCCATGGGCTCCCCCAGGAGGTCCTGTCGGACCGTGGACCCCAGTTTATTGCCCAGGTCTGGAGGGAGTTCTTCGTGGCGCTCGGGGCGCGGGTGGTCCTCAGCTCCGGCTTTCATCCGCAAACTAACGGTCAAACCGAGCGGATGAATCAGGAGCTGGAGGCCACCTTGCGCTGCGTGTGCTCGAACGACCCCTCCACCTGGAGCGACCATCTCCCCTGGGTGGAGTATGTGTCATGGTTCGAACCAGGTGGGGTTGTTTTCGAGCTCCCAAAGTGACCCAAACTCCAGACACACACAGAGCGAGGAAACAGCGTTCAGTGTAACAGTGTTTATTATTTAACAGTGCTCCAATACACACACAGGTGAATAATAAATGTGCACGAAGAAACTCAGGACGGGCCTGGTGCGGGACAGGAACGGTCCTGGGGTTATGAGAGAGAGAGAGGTTAGTGACAGGTGGAGAAACCAGCTGCGGCGTGCGGGGATCGTGCTCGCTTAACTCACGGGTTCGTGTTAGACGTCCGGGTTTGAGGAGAGATCCGAGGATGCTGCCGCAGGGGTGGTGATCCAAGCTGTCGGTGTTCGTTGTGTGAGATCCGGGTCCGGGTGCTGTGTGTGCAGACGTGACTGCGACAGGGGTGACAGCAGAGCGGTGACCGGGAAGGTGTGGACCAGAGGAAGCCAGAGACAGACAGGGAGCCAGAGGGAGAGAGCTGGTCGCGTAGCACCGCAACGGAGCTCTAGTACGTTCCAGGTTGAAGCCGATCCTCACTATGAGCGGTTCGATATCCACGCTGAGGTTAAGCTGTCGGGAGAGGAGCTCCAGGACAGCGGGCTAAACAACAAGGGAAGAGAGGGCAGGTTAAGCACTGCAGAAAAACACTCTGGTATAATTCACTGGCCACTCTGTTACCACGAAATGTAGTGGAACAAACTGGTGTCTGTCTCTTGTTCCTCCTCCGCTTAAGTACCCAGCTCTCCTGAGCTGGGTAATGATCCACACCTGTCTTCACTGATCGCTGCTGCCACGCCCTGCAAGACAATTAGTGCACCTCACCACCACCAGCAGCAGAGATCCTCACAGTATGCCCATAATGCGCATGTTTCTTCAGCCACTAACAAGTCACCCTTTGAGATCTCCTTAGGCTACCAGCCTCCCCTGTTCCCCTCTGAGAACGTTCCACCAGCTCACCCCTCTGTTCACACCCATGTCCAGCGATGTAGGCGCACCTGGGCGCAGATGGTTGCCGCGTTAGAGCGCACTAAGGAGCAGAACCGGAAGATGGCCAATCGGCGACATCTTCCCGCGCCCACCTACACCGTTGGGTAGAAAGTATGGCTCTCCACCCGGGACATTCAACTCAAGAACACCCAGAAGAAACTGGCCCCCCGTTTTATAGGTCCTTTTGAGATCCTGTCCGTTCCTGGCCCCTCGACAGTCAAGCTCCGTCTACCCGCTTCTATGCGGATCCATCCAGTGTTTCATGTGTCTCTAATTAAACCTGTCAGTACAAGTCCCCTGTGTCCGTCATCCACTACCCCCCTGCCCGCCCGAGTTGTGGATGGGCATTTGGTGTATACGGTGGACCGTCTGCTGGATGTTCGCAGACAAGGGAGAGGCCAGCAGTACCTCGTAGCCTGGGAGGGCTACGGGCCCGAGGATAGGTCTTGGGTGCCGGCCTCCTTCATTAAGGACCCTCAGCTCATTAGGGATTTTGAGGCTTCTCGTGCCTTACCGCCAGGTGGCGGTCGTTAAGGGGGGGTAATGTCAGGTTCAGTGTTTGTGTGTGCTGTGTTTTTCTGTGTCGGGTGAGTCATCTACTTTCAGTGAGGATCTGCGCTGGAGTGTGAGGCAGATTAACTACACCTGGTGGCATTCATTGCACTGTACATATTGTAAATAAACTTTTCACTTTTGCACCTGAGCTGCTGTCTGTGTCTGAGTCCTGCAATGTGGGTCACAAAACTAACTGAGCCCGTGACACTGAGGGATCACACAGCTGGTCTGAGAGCAGCTGAAAGGAAATGGCGCAAATCCAAAAATCTCTCTAACTTGTCCAAATACCAGCAAAAGCTCTTTAGCTTCACATCCTGCTTAAAGGCTGCCAAGATAGCTTTTTACCAAAACAAAATCCAGAATGCTCCTAACATGGGAAAACTGTTCAAGACATTCAATACTCTTCTCCGTCCTCCACCTGCTCAGCCACCCACCGAGCTGACTGCAGACATGTTCGCCACCTACTTCACCGACAAAATCGCCTCCATTAAAAATCAGTTTTCCGAGCCTGACCATCCCAGTCTGGTCCATCCTTCCTCCGGTCAATCACTCTGCTCCTTCCGCTTACTGAATGAGGACGAAGTCTCCAAACTCATAGTGGAATCTAATCCAACCACGTGTCCTCTGGATCCGATTCCTATAGATATCCTGCAGAGCATTCTTCCTGCCGTCAAACCTGCAATAACACACATTATAAACTCTTCCATGAAAACTGGCGTCTTTCCTTCAGTTTTCAAGCAAGCCACTGTCACTCCGCTGCTGAAAAAAACGTCGCTCGACCCGGCCCAGGTAGAAAACTACCGGCCAGTCTCACTCCTACCGTTCATGTCCAAGATCCTAGAGCGAGCCATTTTCACTCTAGTCTCACAGTACCTCCATGACAACGACCTACTTGATCCATATCAGTCAGGCTTTAAGCGAGGCCATTCCACTGAAACCGCTCTTCTCTCAGTTGCAGAGTCACTACGGGTTGCCAGATCGGCTGGTCTCTCCTCAGTACTCGTACTCCTCGACCTGTCTGCTGCTTTCGACACCGTCAACCACCTCATCCTCCTCTCAACACTATCTAAGCTTGGCATCTCGGGGCCGGTCCTCTCATGGTTCACCTCGTACCTCGCGGAAAGATCTTTCAGAGTCTCGTGGCATGGACAGATGTCTAGTCTGCATGAGCTGGCAACGGGTGTTCCACAGGGCTCGGTCCTTGGTCCTCTCCTCTTCTCTTTATACACCACCTCATTAGGCGAGATCATTCAGCTCCTCCTCTACTTCCCTCCAGACGATACCTCCGTCTCAATGCGGATATCTGCCTGCCTCTCAGATATCTCGGCGTGGATGAGGGATCGCCACCTTCAGCTTAATCTGTCCAAAACTGACCTCATTGTCTGTCCTGCCAGTAACTCCTTACCTCCTCAGATAAGTGTGCAGCTTGACCCCATCACGCTGGTCCCCACAACCTCCGCCAGAAACCTTGGTGTCATACTGGACAACCAGCTGTCCTTCAAGGAGCAGGTTAACTCCGTAGCTCGCTCATGTCGATTCGCTCTTTACAACATCAGGAAAATCAGAGCCTTCCTGACAGACCACACCACACAGCTTCTGGTCCAGGCCCTGGTCTTGTCCCGCATCGACTACTGCAACTCTTTGCTGGCCGGTCTTCCGGCGTCCTCGGTTTGTTGCAGCACGCATCAAATTCAAAGCTCTGCTTCTGGCTTACCAGACTCTAACACACACAGCTCCTACTTACCTTCACTCCTTTATCGAAAGCTACATTCCCACGCGTCAGCTACGCTCAGCCGCTGAAAGACGCCTAGCGCTTCCACCACAACGTGGCATGAGATCATGTTCCAAACTCTTCTCCTCTGTTGTCCCCCGATGGTGGAATGACCTACCAAACTCGGTCCGATCCTCAGAGTCGGCACCTACTTTTAAGAGCAGACTTAAGACTCACCTCTTTAAAGAACACTTTCAGTCTTAATGAGGAATTGATTTATGATAGCGATTTGGGAGTTTATCTCTACAAAAAAAAAAAAAAAATTGATACACTTGATGTATCAGCGTCGGAATTAAACTGGACTCCAAACAGTCCACCTTCTTAAATTGTTTCCTTCTCTTTGATTTCTTGCTTGTATGTTCTCTCAATGTAAGTCGCTTTGGATAAAAGCGTCTGCTAAATGACAGTAGTAGTAGTAGTAGTAATTTGTTTTTTTAAGTAACTACCTCCAAATCTCAGAAATTTGTATGGGAACAAAAATGGCCCCCAGTTTTCCACATCTATTTGTTGGTTGAACAAAGAAACACATATGGCAACAATAGGATGTGAATAAAACAGGATTATGATGCACAACCATATTTATTCCCAGTATACAAAACACGTTACTGATATTGAATGTTAATGATACTGAAATCTCCAAAAAGTCAGAACAGGATGATGTTTATGGTTGTGTCACATCCTATATCCTTTCAATATCTGTCTGTAAGTAAGGAGACCAGCTGCTGGAGTTTTATGGGAGGAATGTTGTTTTATTCTTGTCTGATTCAGGATTCTGTGGCTGAATTTTGGGTTTCATATTTTTTTCTGTTGATAAAAGATCTGGACAAGTAGGTCAGTTCAGCACCTCTTTATGAAGATGTTGTCAGATGCAGTATTTTAAGGCCTTCTCTGAAAGAGACAGATGGGAGCAGATGTTGCTCTCTCTGTACCTTTCTTCACATGATCCATCTTTAAAGGTCGTGTATCCTGGTATTGTACAGCTGTCAACATCTGGGATTGTCATGTCCAGTGCTCTGTGTCTGTGTTGTGGGTTTTCTGTGTCGGGTGAGTTCTCTTCTCAGAGATGTCATCTTCGTGGAGAGCAGAGCAGGCTGATTGATCACAGCTGGCGGAGATCAGGACTGATGAGGAGTGAGAGCGGTACTTAAACTGCAGGCAGACTCTCAGTCAACGCCTGGTTGTTAACCTAAACGGTAAACATACCTCACGCCACCCTTCCGAGTTTTCAGTGTTTTTTCCTTCCGAGTTCCCGAGTAACTTTATAGTTAAATGTCCCAAGTTTCCTTGTTGTTGTGCCCATTAACCCGTCTTCTCTCCAGGACTACATCCAGAGCTCTCACTCCTCCGTCCTCCCGTGCAAACCTTCCTCTGAGTTCCCGTGTTCCTGAATCTCTCTGTGCCCCCCTGGATTATCTCTGTGTTTACTGTGGATTACCCCCTGTGTTTCACCTGAGCCCACCTGCACTCCTCGTAACCTCCTGTGTCTCTCTTCGTGACTTTCCCCGGACCTTCCTGACTAATCTCCGCCGTCAGCCTGCCAGCTCTCCAGCCGCTCATCCGACACACACACCTCCCGGACTCCATCTCCATTCACAGACACACCACTGGACCTGCCTTCCCCTGTGTCATCAGCATCAGCCCTCCCGTGAGTGTTTCTCCTTCTGTGAACATTTCCTTCGTGTGTCCTCGTGCGTCAGTGACTAACTGTTTCTCTCCTCCCCCCGTCCCAGAGATCCCAGAGAATCATCATCGTTGTACATTTCTCACTGCTCACTTTGTAAATAAACCTTCACCTTTTTCACCTGAGCTTGTGTCTGCGTATGAGTCTGCAATTGGGTCAAACCTCTCCTAGCGAGAACGTGACAGGGATAGACACAAATGATAAAATGTTACTGTTGGTGTTTTATAGTCTTCATTTGTCCTGAAATATAACTTAGATTATATTCTCAGACCAGAAAGTAAAATGCTCTGTTTAAATCCCATCTCGCCCCCAGCAACCCCCCACCCCCACACACACACCCTCGTAAGTGCTGCCCCTCGAGCTGCCTGAATAAAATGGTGAATAAATTCCTGTAATTCTCACCAAATGTACATTTTCACTGAGACATTTTTAGAAAATAAAATACTACACCTACACCCGTTGGTACTTTTTGCTTCAGACTTTCACAGCTCGGGGTTTGTGTGGTTAATCTGCAGGGGCAGAACGGACACGCCAGGCAGGTCCTGGTGTAACATTGTTACATCACTATGTTACAGTCAATCGTTTTCCAGGAGAGACTGCTGCTCAGAGGGCAGGATTCAGGAGGATTACTGAGAAATATGTGAATTAAGCCAAAAACCACTCTGGGATTTTTTTTTTAAAGAGGCCATTTCATACAAATTTCAGGACTTTGTGGTTATTTCTTAAGTATTAACTAGGGCCGGGACTCGATTAAAAATTTTAATCTAATTAATTAGAAGCTTTGTAATTAATTAATCAAAATTAATCGCATTTTAATCGCATATAAATATTTGACCAGAGAACAGTGAGAATTTTTTTCAAACGGATTTTTAGTATACCATTGAATCATGACTGAATACACATAAGCTTAAGCAACAAAATATTGTTTATTTTTGTTCAACCAAGTCCAACAGACCAGTGCATTAAGTGTAGAAAATGTTTACACTTGTACTCGGAGTCGGGCTAACGTCCACGCTAGCTGCTATATGTTTAACATTGAGGTGATACTTCAGGCCCGATGTGCTGCAGTGATGTGCAAATTCCTTGCTGCATAGCTTGCACACATGCTCTGCACGCTTCCATCCAGTCATTTTTTATAACAAAACTTCCCATCCACGGGGCCAATCAAAGCGGTCGCTTCTTCATTCATGTTTACTGTGGTTTGTTGTTGTCCTAAATAATGAACGCTGGTAGGTGCTCCAGTATAATCGGTCCGCTGAAACTCATGAGAGATGTTCTGCAGTGCTTAAATAAGTGCGATTAAAATGCGTTAAAAAAATTAACGCGTTATTTTTGTGTAATTAATTAATCTTAATTAACGCGTTAAAGTCCCGGCCCTAGTATTAACCAGTAATATGAAATATTTTATATCTAAAAAACGTCAGAAAACACTGATTAACAGACCTTTCAATCTGTCTGCGTTGAAATTTGGGTGGTTCCGGCTCCTTCTGTCAGGCTGCTTCGACTGCTCCGTCAGCAGCTCCTTCATATTCATTATTCAAATTTGCTGGATTCTGATTGGCTAACAAACTAGCCTATGAGAGCAAGGTATACTGTTTCCTGCCCCGCTGTGCATGGCAATGTCACAAGTCGTATCTTCCTGTTTGTTGCATCTTATGCTAACAGCTTTTAGCCAGCAGCATACTAGGCGTGGTTACAACTGTGGGAGCTGATGAATACTAACGAACAAAGGAGTTGTGATGAAACAGATACAGGCCGTTCAAACTCGGGAGAACTCGGGTTTTATCGCCACCTGAGTAGTTTGAGAGATTAAAACTGAAAGAAAAGTTGTTGACCTGTTTTCACACCTACTATGAAGGTAAGAACACATGTGGAGCTAAAATATTCAACAGAAACCTCAGAGAAACATTTTTAATGGAAGGGCCTCTTTAAAGACCCACCCACCTTAGAAAGAGGTAGAAACACCAGGGACAGAAGAGTTTGAGTCCTGAAACCTCTTATCAGTAACTCACAAGGCAAGTGTGGTTCGTGCATAAATTGTCATTGTGATAATATTCATTCATTTAACAACCCAACCAGTATGAATATTATTAATATAAAGAGTCTGCTTACCTGTAAAACAAGTCATGTACTGTAATTTACATGATACTGTGTTCATGTATAAATACCTACTCAGATGAAACCTCCCTCCCTCTCCACACAGGCTCTGTGAAAGGGGCTGATTTACACAGTCCAGTTGCACCATTTGCTCCATTTTTCCCATTTTTTCCTTTAATCGTATGAGATCTATCACTTATTTTAGTCAATGTTGTACTCTGAGATGTATTTATTGTTTAATTAAATATGTTGTCAGACTTTTATCCTTTTATTTTAGATCATTTTATCTGAAACAAAGACTACAGTTTTGTTATCTAATGCAAAACTAAACAAATAAAATCAAAAGTAACTCAGCATCTTTAGTACTTTAAACGCAAGCTTTTTACGTTAAGGTCTATTACTGAGAGCATAATGTTTGGCAGAGGTTAAGGTAATTTCTAACTGGATGATACTTTTGGCTTAGAAAGAGGTATGAAGGCTGGATTCCAGAGGTGACAGGGAGTTCCCTTGCATGAGGATGTGGGGATTGCTACGTGCAGTTTCTTCCTCGCCCTCTGAACACAGCATTGTTCTCAAGCCCACATCCTGTATATTCAGTTTGCGCTAAGAACAAAAAACCCACCTGAAACCCAGAAGCATGGCAGTGCACTTAAAGAAGAAGAAAAAAAGCAAGGGCAGTGGCTTTGGGTTGGCCTCACAGACTCAGATAAGGGGTGATAAAGGAGATGCAACCAGCCGTGGACTGGATCCTGTGAGGTCAAAGATAGCAGATGAGTAGATACTGTCAAAATGTTGACTTATCCAACCACCACACATTCATTTGAGCCTTTGTATGCAACCTATTACAGTTGTCAAACAATACATGGGAAATAATCCTAGTGAAACACGGCATCTCTATCGAACCACGTGCTGTGAAGCCTCATTGTTCGCTGTCTTGAAGGATTTCTTTCTGCTAATATGCATAAAAAGCCTGAGTGTGAAGAACAATCTAACCTCTGTATCATTTGCATGACATTTAGGGATGGTTGAAATATTCATTCAGCTGTAAACATTTGGCAAGTGTTGAGTAAGAAAAGGTGTAACATCAGTCAGCTACAGCATTGGGGAAACCCAACTAGTAGACCCACACTTGCTCGGACAATGTTTTTAACTCAGATGTAAAAGTTCACTAGAGTCTAGCTGCTGCATTAGAGCATGACAGGAAATAATTCACAGTTGTATTAAAAAGGAACATAGAATTGTGACAGCCACTTAAGAAAGAGTGGTTTTTAAAACAGGTTTCCCTTTTGAGTTTAAAAGTTTTCAGCCAAAGAGAAAATATGAAAACTTGACTCCCCAAATTAACACCAACTCTTCGGAGGAATTTACTTTCACTGAGTTAAATATACTAAAAAAGTGTTAAATTAACACTGTACTTTTAACACACAACACCAACACTGGAAATTTAACACTTTTGAATTTGCTGTGTAGGCATACAACCGAACTCACTCTTGGTGTTTTGCAAATGATTTGGTGGTGTTGGCCTGAGATGACATTTAAAATTCCCGGCCTGAATTATTGTCTCAGTCCGCTCCTGCCTGAATCTGATTTACATGGGCAGTTAGTTTGATGATTAGTGACATGATAGGTTTTATAAATCTGTGTCCCCAAACAGCAGTCAGCTGTACAGTATGTGTCACTGTGATTGCAGGATATATATCAAACTACCCCAAATTTTCAAATGAATTGTATTAGTACTGCTGTTTCCACGAGTCTTTAAATCAGTTAAGTTCAATTCAATTAATTTCTATATATAAAGAACCAGTTTGTAACAATCCATAGTCTGTTGATTATCTCAGTTTGTCTGACAAAATAAATGTTTAATTATTCAATTTGAAAAAATGAATAAATTCTGAACCTTTCATACAACTGAAAGAGATTTGTCACAGCTGTTTGTGGAATTTAGTCAAATCTTTCCCATGTTTAGACTGTGAGATAGTGTAATTGGTGTAAAAGTAACACAATGAGCAGTTGTTTGAACTGATTTATTTTAGTCCTGACTGGGAGTCTTGAAGATTCCATTACAGATTTCTATATGACTTTTAACTTTGTGGTTTCATGATTCTTTCTTTCCTCTCTGACCTGCTCAGCAGTCACATCATCATTTACTTTGTATACTCTTAAAATCATCATTACACAACTTCCTGACACATACTGTATCTATTTAAAGAACTTTATCCCTCATGAAGCTTTTTTTTAACCTAAAAAATGCAGTAATTGTCACAAACACATAGTTCTTTTAACAAAACATAAAAATGAAACAGCAACACATTCCTAGCAATGAACTTTGATCCGCCCTCCCTGAACTTTACTCACTGCTAAGTAAACACACAAGCTTTTATCTCCTCTGAGAGCTTCATAAACTTTATCAACAAACTTTTACATTAAGAACAAATTGAAACATTTGCATTTCTCTTGAGGTCATCTTCAGCACATGAGTGAATGAGTGAGACCTTCAGATCTAGTCTTATAATAACTTTCATGGAGTGCAAATGTCACCTGCTCAGTGTAAGGTTGCGCTTGGCCTACAGGTGGCGCCTTTGGAATAAGTATTTACATCAGCCTGAAGAGACGAGCTGTAAAAGAAGCTCAATCAGGACCGAATTATAAGATAAACCACAAGCAGACACGTTCCTTATCCTCTGCATAGTTTTAATGTTGAGTTTCATCACCAGTCTGATGGACTGAGACAAAACAATTCCTTGTGGTTCAGGATGGAACAAAAAGATTAAGAAAATCTGTGATTAAACACAGTCTTCACGCCATGTTGACAGCTCCCAGCCTGCATCTGTGTCAGGGACGATGAGGAAATGAGACTGCGTCATGTCTATCAGAGTACTTAGACGATGTCTGCTCTCCTTAGTTAAAGACCAAAATATGATAATTAGATACAATCAAATGCCAAACAAGACCTAAAGTCTTTCTCAGGGTGTGTTTTCATAAGCATCACAACTTATAGATAACTCCATGACAGAGAAAGTAATGATTAAGTGTCTTAAGCAGCCTTAGCCATTAGCTTCAAATAGCTACAAAATAAATTGTTTCATTTTCACATAGATTTGGGGTTTTTTTTAAAGAAAATTGTATTTATTAATAGAAAATGTGATCCAAATACATGTCTCTTTTTATAAGAGTAGGAGAGAAACTCAACACTGTAAACCCAAATGTTGAAAATAATTAACTGGACTGAGTAATTGTAACTCAAAAAACAAGAAAATGTTATACTAACTCAAAATATTTAAGTTAGAAGATTTAAAAAAAAAATATTGACTATATTTGACTCAAACTTTTCGATTGAACTGAACTGTTGCTTTAAGCCTAACTTAAATAACTTAATTAAGACCAACTTAACAGGAACAAGTAGTATAAATGAGACATACATTAACATTATAAAGTTCTTTTGACTTATTCATATTGATTAATGATACTCAAACTGTAAAGTCTTTATAAATGAAAATATTTGAGTTTATAAAACTAAAATATTTAAATTGTGATAAGTAAAATAGTTTGAGTTAACCAAATACATTTTTTTAATTACACTTGAATCAAAAAGTATAAGTAGAACAAAAGAAATAATAAATTAAATTTTTGAAAAACTGGTTATTTTAAGTGTTTCAACTTAAAAAATTTGAGGCAACTGATAACCTCAAAATTTTTGAGTTTTGGTAACTTATTTGGTTTTACAGTGTATGTGACCGTGATGGGAAAAACAGCTGCATTTTAGATGCTAATTACAACTGAAACTAGTGCAAGAGGAGGAAATGTGAGCAGGTTTATCATCAAGTTATGTGATGAATTTCTACATTTTCCAACACAAGCTTTTCCTGTCAAGACAAATCAGAGAGGAAATGATTAACACGTTATTCTTGAAACACAAGCTACATGAATAGAACTCACAACAACAGTAAAACACTTTCATGAATAAATCTAATTATACTTTCACATAAAATCTAAGTTGATTTTCACGTCTAGGATAATGATTTAGAATTCAAGTGACTTGGAAGTTGATATTCAGCCATTATGTGATGCTTTATAGCAATCACGAAAGGAATGAGCCACGATGGGACTATGGCCAAGCTAAGATTTGTAAAAGCCACAAAATTATTACCAGAAATTATATTTATGAGGAAGAACTAATATTTAGAGCCACAGATGATGATGTGAAGTGAACTTGTGTGTGAAAGGCTAAAGTAGTTCTTGGTGCTGGGATAAACAGGATAAACAAACAGCTGGGGGAAGGATTTCACAAACTGACTACAAGCAACATGTGAGCTGGAACCATGTTTACAAATCAAATCCATTTATACAGCACATTCAAAACATTCATAACGATATTAGAAAGATAAAAACAGAAAGCAACAAAATGACAGAATAAAAGACCAAATAAAATTAAAATGATATCTATGTTATGATTGTTTGGTGGAACTGAGTTAAAGGGGATGTATGTCCAGGTAGTGTGAATTCCCAAATCCAGATAATCAGAGTCAAAAGAAGTATTTTCAAAAAAAGGCCAGAGACAAGGTTAAGTACAGTCCGAGGTCGAAAAACACTGATGGGAAACAAGTAGGCAAACAACTGGGCAAAGCATGAGTTTGGAGAAGCATTCAACTAACAAGCAGTGAACAAGTGACACACAGGGGTTTAAATAAAGGGACAGACAGGTGTGTGGAGTGGATGTGATTGGTGCGTGAGCAGGTACAAGACATAAAGTAAATTACAGGACAAATTACACAGAACCCAAATCACACCACCAAACAAATTGAGATAAGAGGTGTGAAGAACACTGAATACAGGCAGACAGGTGGCATAAGGAAGGATGACAATCAGACCATTTTAAATGCCTATTTTAAAAATTTAGATCAAAATTTAAAGAGGCCATTACACACAAATTCCATGACTTTTTGGTTATTTCTGAAGAATTAACCTGTAATATGAAACATTTATATCTAAAAAACGTCAGGAAATACTGATTAACAGACCTTTCAATTTGTCTGCGTCAAGATTTGGCTGTATTTGTTTCGTCACAACTCCTTTGTTCATTAGTATTCATCAGGTCCAGCAGTTGAAACCATGCCTAGCATACTGCTGGCTAAAAGCTGTTAGCATAAGACGTAGCAAACAGGAAGAGAGAACATCTGCTGTTGCCATGCGTAGCGGGGCAGGAAACAGTATACCTTGCTCTCATAGGCTACTTTGTTAGCCAATCTGAGTCCAGTAAATTCGAATAATGAATATGAATGAGTTGCTGCCAAAGCCAGCCGAATTTTGAAGCAGACAGACTGAAAGGTCTGTTAATCAGTGTTTCCTAACGTTATTTAGATATAAAATGTTTCAAAATACAGGTTAATACTTAAAAAATGACCACAAAGTCTTGAAATCTTTGTGTGAAATGGCCTCTTTAACTGAAGGTAGATCTGAGTGTCACATTCATAGGAATGCAGAGAAACATTCTATCTTCTTAAAAGAAAGAATAAAAACACGTGAATCAAAATCAAAATACATCCAAGAATAGAGCCTCGAGGGAGTCCACCTGTCAGAGGAGCTGAAGAAAAAACAGAATCTCAAAGGCTTGGAGAGAAACTCCTGCCCAACAGGTAAGACCTGAACCAGTCTGGTGCATTGCCTGCTCCAAGTGGGAGATCCTGTAATCAGCTGTGTCAAAAGCAGCTGATAGGTCTAAAAGCAAAAGAAAGTCTCTTGAATCTGAAGCTGGTAAAAGAGCAGTTTAAGTGCTGTGATGAGTTTTAAAGTAAACTTTTCAAGAATGTTGAAAATATCTTTTTTGTGAGCTGCAATCTGATGTTTCCCTGCAAACATCCTCTGTGCTTCATCATGAATCCCTACCTGTAAAATACTTATCTATATATCTCTGTGCAAAACACTCCCACGTGGTCCAGGCCCCATGGGAGGAAAAAACTGATTCGGACCAAACAACTGAACTAAAGCCTGCCTAAAAACTTCGTTCTATTGAAATTAACTCTGTAGCGGTTTGATTCAATGTTTGAACACAACCAGACCAAGACCGCACTAAAAGCAGGAAGTGGACTATATTGTGCCGCGGTCTCAGCCACCTCGTGTAGTCCTCTACCTCGTTATCTGCTCATCCTGAGACCATTAATGCAGAATATTGATCTGGTACATTCATCAAAAACAAAAGATCAATCTAAAAACCACCAGAATCTGCTGCTACTCCATGTTACGTTTCTATGTAAAGGGAGTCTCTCCTCGCACCGGCAAGTGCAGTGTATCACATGCACACAGAGGTGAAGTGCAGTAACTCCACAGCGCCACCACAGGCGGGGGTGTAAACATACTCCTAAGAGTATTTGGTCCGTTTAATAAAGTGCAGTATGAATTCAAACCGCACCAACGAAAAACAGCAACAATGTTGCAACTTTGGTCCCCAATCGAACTGAGTCCACCGGACTATCAGGTGTGAATACAGCCTTACCCCTCCTTTCCACCAGATCCGTCAGCAGCGCGAGTCAGCTGCGTCTCAGGAGCGACATGTCGCGGCCCTTACGCGGCGGTCCAATTTTCTACGCGCTACGCTTCTGAAACGCGTCAAGTTCGACATTTTCTGGTTCAACACACCTGAATCAAATGTCTCAATTGCGTCATCAGAATGCAGTTATGTTCTCCAAACAGGGTTTTTTAACCTTCGTCTTCAAAGTACACTCCCTGCCTTTTTTCAGGTTTTCCATGCTTCACCACAGCTGATTTTAATTGATGGCTGATTAACTAACTTCTGCTGAACTGCGATCATCTGAAGCAGCTGTGTTAAAAGCGGGGGAATATGAATACAGCATGAACGTCTGCCTTGAAGATCAAGGTTGAAAAATAGTTTCTCACAACCTTTTTTGATTGAGATGTGGTGAATCAGAGACAACTGCTGAACAATGGCCCTCCACTACTGGGTTTTGTAGACCCCCGCTGTAAACTTTTCCAAAACCGAAATCCGCTCCGAGGGAGCCCTCTGGATCTTTAAATGTCCTTCATATTTACATAAAACGGACAGAACATAAAACACAAACCTTTTGGAGTCATGTTGTAGTTTTTTGCTGCTTGTTGTTGTGTATACTGATGAAGTCACGCGTGATTTTACTAATCTCGCGTGACTTCGTGCTCCTTCGGTGACAGCTGCTTCCCTGCTGCTACACGCCTCATACGCACCCGGTGGAAAAGGCCAAGCAGCAGAATACGTGAACGAGACGTGCTGATGCAGTAACGTGCTGCTGACGTATCAGGTGGAAAGGAGGGGTTACCCATAAAACTAATAGTCCGAAATTAATTTTATCAACATTATTGGAGTCTTGACCATCAAAACCCACCATTTGCATTTTGAATTACTACGATATCATCACTAGTTCACTGGCGTTTCATGAAAAATATGTCCAGAATATCTTGGTTCACTCTTATTATCTACCCAACTGGCAGTCCCAACCTATCCTGAAAATGACACGTGTAACATTTTGAGTTATTCTGTTAACATTCAGACAGACAGACAAATAAATAAATAAAATTAGGCCACGAACCCACAATCTCCTTGGCGTGGGCAGTAAAAAACAATAGTTTTTTTATTGACAAGTTCAAACCTTCAGCAGTTAACGCTACGGGGACGCCGTCATCGTCGATGATGCCAGGGACCTTGTTGTGTTTAATCGAACATAGCTTTCGAACCATAAAAGATAGAAACTTACTTTTTTTCCCTCTAAATCGGGAGAATCCAAGCTTTCAGACGGTAGTTCCGGCATCGCTCTAGCCCATTCACAAGGGATACAGTGTCGTGTCAAAGTTGGTGTTCCAATCAGAGCCTTTGTCTTTTGCGCATGACACGCGGTTGTCAAATTTTTTTTTCTTATTCATTGATATTTAGTGTGGGTTTTTCTTGAATAAAGTGTGATATTCTAATTTTCGCCTAATTTTTTTTTTGTATTTTTTATTCTAATACTCTTTATTTCAAGCAAAGGAGCCTCATTTACACAGCAGTTTATGATATTTCAATTCAAAATAAAAAAAAAACAAGGTATAGGACATTATGGGGCATTGAAAGGTGGTGTTTTAGTAGCATTTAAACAAAAAAAAGTCAAAAGTTTATTTCTCCAAAAAACCCTTGGTCCCCAGAGGGTTAAACAATAAATCTACAATGTCATCACAACTGAAACAGACTGATGCCGTAGTAAAACTTTTATAAAAGGCAGCAGGATGTTTTTGTTGTAATAATGCAGTTGCTCTTTAAACCACCTCCCAAACCATGTTGTAGTAAGTGATGGTAAAATGAAATAAATAACAAGACAAAGAGTACACAATGCATCTCCTCCCCTCCACATCCAGCCTTCCAGTTTCTCATGATTCTCTGGCCCAAGCTTTATTTGTGTGGTTGCTGAGTGAAAGCCACCACAGTGGCAAAGAGGCCCAGAATAGTCAAGGGTGTGGAAGGCAGGCGGACTTACATGTGGGCTGCTGAACTGTGCTGTCTGTAGTGTCTCTAAACCATCTGCTGGTCTGTGGAATGGAGGCTGCTTCCTCATGCATGCCAGTGGTCTGAGACGAGCCTACACACCCTCAACTATTTCTGTACCCCTCTCTTACTTCTTTTGTGTTGCCACTCTCTTCCTGTGTCTTCTTCTCTTTTCACACACAGCTGACTTAAAAATAATGATCTTAAAATTCACTGAAGGCTCAGAAGATAAAATAAAAGAGAATATTCGGGAAAAATAAATTGTGAGACATTCTTTTCTCAAACTTAATTTTCATTTAAAAAAAGTAAACAAATAATTTTCATCTCACTATCAAAATGCCTTAATTTATTATGAGTGAAATAAATATGTAACATCAATAACATATTGGTAAAGGTATTTTATTTGTTAATTTTCCATTTTGTCTGTTTTTAAATTTGCAATCCTCCTTTTGGTTTATGTGCCATTATACTATTGCACTTGGAATGCAACAATATTCCCTTTTCTCCTTTTTATCAAATGCAGGAGTGCAAGAGAATGATTAAATTACAAAATAGTAAAGGCTATAATTTAATGTCTGATACTATTTCTGAGTTTAACATTTCTAGTTCCACACCAAGAAACAAAACCAAAACATTTCTTCCTTTTGCATTTTTTCATTTAAATCATGATGTTGTAATCCAAATAATATCATATTAAAATATTTTAAAGATAATAATCATTTTAGGTAATAATTTAAAATTTTAAGCATACTAATTAAATTTCTTATTATCCTTTAAAACAGTACTAAATAATTTTTCCCACCCAGTGGTTAAAAGTGGATATACAAATGTCGTAAACAACCGTGTCTCAGACGGTCATTGCTCGAACCAGCTTTGCAGATAAAAATGTCATCAGACAAGGTGGCATATTTTGCTTTTTATTTTTAATGCACAATTATTATCAGAAACAAAATTAAAAAACTGCCTTTAACCGAGCAGATAAGTGAAACAATACTTGAGTTTGGTATGCAAGCATGAAAATTGGCACGATTAGCCACGCAAAATTCCAATATGGCTGCCAGTTTTCAAGATGGCCGCCAGCATCACTGATTTCTTACAGTTTTCGATGGCAACAGCTATGATATTACAAATAACTTAATAAAAATGTAAAATTTTTCTCAACAGAAGAGGGTGAGGAATTATATACTATAGTTTCTGACAATATATACATATGTTGATAAAGATGGAGCACAAAATAGCATAATCCAGCGTTAACCCTCCTTGATCTTTATTTCTGCTGCTGAGTGTATACTAGCATCCCTGACCTACACATCCAGGTCACCTCTAATTACAGGCCATACTGTAGGGTGCTGCATAAATTTGGAATGATCGCTAAAGAAAGACATTATCTGTTATTTAAAACTTTTCTCCTGGTTGAAAATTCAATTTCAACATATTTGTTGCACTAAATGTATCAAATGTTTAATGTATCCTAAGTTGTCAATTAACAACAAATTCTTTCCATTATTCCCCAAAAAATATACAAAAATACAATATCTCGATAATGGAAGGATATATAAACATAATTTTGGCTCCATAATATTACTCATATTTATATTTAACTTTAATACATATTGAGTCTATTTTCAATATGTTCGATGCTATTTGTCAAAAACCGTATTTTCACCATTTTGCCTTACAAAAACATGTAAAGACATTGTATCTCTGTAACCAAAAGAGATAAAGGCATAATTTTGGTATCCACATGTCCACAATACCCAACTTTACATTAAACATGAATACATTTATGCAGCATAAAATCAATAGCTTTTAAGATAAAGCTGAAAAACGAAAAAAATAGCCCCTTTCCGAGCAGTCATCTTGAAAAATATTTGACATTTTTCATGGCTAATCGAGGATTTTTGAAAACTGGTCTCTTGCGATCATATATACAAATGTTGGTGCTTGCATACCAAAGTGAAGTATTGTAGTGAAAAATTGCAATAATTCGCTTGCTACTCTTTCGTTTGTCCTTTGACACAATGCCAACTAAAAGCAAACTCCGGCAGTGAGCTGAAAAAGCTAACTGCTAGCCTTTATGCAGCGACCGCTGCTGCAACAAACAGCTGTTGCTGTAAAGGAACCGCCCACTTACGGCCACAAACCGGAGCACTGAAGTTACTCAGTGTATTGTAGGGCCATCGGAGGGTCCAGAGTGATGTCTAATATGAAACTGAACATGTTTTTTGGTTAGACAAAACTTAGTAGGTTAAAGTTTTAAAAGTTATTTGGTACTGCTTTAAATGTTACTCACTGAAATGGTTAAATATGGTCACTTGCCCTATAAAGGTTTAAGAATGCTAGTAGCATGAACACTCCCCGGTGGTTACAGGAACTTTGTTTGATATAATGATCTGATGAAGTGCTTCTCTGGGAGAGTAAAATTCTAAACAATGTAATTGTTTGGGAATTCTTCCCTATACAGTAATCTCCATTGTTACAGAGGACTTTAATTGACATTTGCCATACTGCTTTTCTTTCTCTCTCTCTTTTTTTGCTGACTTAAAAATGTCTCAGACACAAAAGACCATAGAAGTGAATTATTGCCTGTTTGTCCAGAAGCATTCCAAGCACCTGGTGAAGCACAAACGCACACACTCACCATAAAGGAATGTGTCAGCTGGAAACTGGATAACGCTTAAACCCCTGCTCTGTCTCAGAAACAGTGATCCCATCTTTTTATTCCAGACTCATACTTTAATGGCCCTGAAGCATGTTGACGAGGCCTACTGTATTTTTACAGTGAGCTACATGATTGACATGTTTAGCGTCCAGTGGCCTGAAATGACCACCCTGTCAAACTCCACACATTTAGCAAGGCTTTTATTATCCTCTCTCCATCCCACATCCAAGTTCTCATGTCTCAGCTAAGATATTTCTGTCGGTGGATAAAGACACTGACTGATGGCAGGAATTGACTACAGAAAGCGAGAGATAAGGAGGCCCAGATGGGTCAAGTCAGGCATGTCTGTCCATGTTTTAGCCCTAAGTCTGAGGACAGTGGAGGGGACAAGGGTCTTGCTTGTGCTCCCACCCCCATTCCATGTCAAACACATACCACATGGGAGAGGTGTAGATCACTTTGATGATCTTCTGGTTTGTCTCTGAGATTTCAGGTTCATCTTCTCATTAAGAAAACTTTTCATATGACTCAGCTGTCTGGTAAGTTGTATTAACAGACTGCATGACAATGAACTGCAATAAAACAGTCATTGGCTGAGAGGCAGAAATCCAAATATGTGCTACATAAGTTTTTACTAACTATATACAGTTATGGTAAAAAGAAAGTACACCCTTATTCAGTTTTTTGGTTTTATGAAACAGAATATAACAAAAGTAAACTGGTTGTTCTAAAATTTTAGAATCTGATGACGAACATTTCGGGATTACCTAAAATTATACTTAAAAACAAACAAACAAACAAAAAACATTAGATTTTACCATGTCATTAACTTTTAAACAAATGCAAAGCTAAAACAAGATGGAAGTACTGAGTCCCTACTTTTGTTGTTTCCATGTGATTTTAAAGGAACGGTATCAGCCACCTGCTGCTGATCAGATGCTATTGATTAACTGATCAAGTTTGACCACCTCTATAAAAACAAGAGATTTGGGAGGTTGCATGTATGGAGCATATCGGTGTGTTTAAAGTAAAGAAGGGAATCAACAATAACCTTGACTAATCAACTGTACCTCCTCATCGTATTGGGAAGGGCTACAAAACCAAACAACTTCAACATTCTACAGTGAGAAAGTTATTCTTAAGTGGAATGTATTGAAGCCAATTCACAAATAACTCCAAAAACAGTAAAAACAAAAAGGTCAAGAGCTCCACTGCAAACTCTACAGGCCTCAGTTAGCAGGTTAAAGGTTAAAGTTCATAACCTCCAGCCTCAAAAAAGAATGATTTCAAAACCCAAGTTTGAAAGGTTGTATAAGAAGGAAGGACAAGACTTCTGTAACAGCAATAGAACCAAAGTAGAGCTTTTTACCCATAATGCATAGCACCATGTTGGGCAAAAACTAAACATAAATTGTCAGCACATACACCTCATACCAAGCGTCAGCACATGGTGGAGGTCTGATGGTGGGGGCTTGTTCTGCAGCATCAGGACCTGAACACCTTGCAGTCATTGAGTTGACCTCTGACCTTTTGTATACCAGTAAACTAAAGTCAAATGTTCAGCTGTCTGTCCAACAGCTAAGCTAACACACAAACCCTCAACAGAATGACTGTTGAACAAAGAGTCAAGGTGCGGCAATGATCCAGTTAAAATCCAGACCGCCACCTGATTGAAATGACATGGCAGGAATTTATAACAGCTGCACATAAAAGATTGTCTGTAAACCTCAACGAACTGAAGGAATGTTATAAAAAACATGGAATAAAATTCCTCCTCAGTGATGTGACAGACTGATAGTCGTACAGAAAACAACCAGTGAGTGATGTTACTCCTGCTAAAGGGATAACATTAATATGTTAATATCTGGAACAATAACTGTTCTAGTTTTGAATCCCAGGTAGTGGTCTTTGTTAGTACCGTAATAATTATCATCAAAAATATTATTTATAAATGGCTGGATTCTAATACGTTTCATGAACTCTGTGTGCTGCATCTGAAGAGGTGTCTGTTCCTCTTGTGTAGACAGACCATGGTTGTTCCATTTGTTAACAAATTCTGTTACTGCCTGTTGGTAAACAAACATAAAGCAAACATGTGTTTTCCATGTAATGACTCCAGTATACCCTGTTGTTCCATGAAGTGAAAGACCCACTCCAATGAAAATCGCATTTTTTGTGTTGTTAACATGTTCTTGTGGCATTTTTCTGATGCTAGAGGACATCTCTTAAAGAGGCCATTTCATACAAATTTCAGGACTTTGTGGTTATTTCTGAAGTATTAACCAGTAATGAAACATTTTATATCTAAAAAACGTCAGGAAACACTTATTAACAGACCTTTCAATCTATCTGTGTCAAAATTCGTCTGGTTTCGTCAGACTACGGACAGCAGGTCATTAATATTCATTATTCGAATTTGCTGGACTCTGATTGGTTAACAAACTAGCCTATGAGAGCAAGGTATACTGTTTCCTGCCCCGCTGTGCATGGCAACAGCAGACGCACTCTCTTCTTGTTTGCTACGTCTTATGCTAACAGCTTTTAGCCAGCAGCATGCTAGGTGTGGTTTCAACTGCGGGAGCTGATGAATACTAACGAGCAAAGGAGTTGTGATGAAACAGATACAGGCCGTTCGAACTTGGGAGAACTCGGGTTTTATCGCCACCTGCGTAGTTTGAGAGATTAAAACTGAAAGAGAAGTTGTTGACCTGTTTTCACACCCACTATGAAGGTAAGAACACCTGTGGAGCTAAAATATTCAACAGAAACCTCAGAAAAAACATTTTTAATGGAAGGGCCTCTTTAAGAAAATTGGGTGTTTGCAGATGTCATTTGACGACAAAAAACTCAAGTTTTAACTGTAGGAACGGAGTTTCTTGTGAATATAAGTATAACTTTCAATCTGCTCTTTGATAAACTTTATATTTTTGCAACAAACTTTATTGCTTGTTTATAAAAATCTCATCTTTTCATATTTGGTTTACCTTTCATTGCTTCTCTCATGGTCATTGTATGTTCATTGTTTTGCCTTCCATGCTTAGTGTCTCAAAACCTCTGAATTCCCTCACCAACTCTGAATACAACAAAGGTTGAGACATTCCTGGCATTTGAGTTGCCCTCGCAACATCACACATAAGCCATTATTACAAACTACTGCACAATTCATTCTGAGGTAATTTCTAGGTTTGAGTTAGAAAACACACACAACTGCGTGTGGCAAACAAAGTTAGGTCATTTTATGAAGCTAAAAAAAAGATAGGAATGTTTCAGTTTCAGTAGCCTTTATTTAGTTAAAAAAAAACTTTAAAAGGCAAGTAAACATAAGAGTTTGTGTGTAAAATCCACAAACCGAGGATTTTGTACCATTTTCTATAAATCTTTTAGATTTGGGTTCTAGATGTGTGTAATAGATTGTCTATGTGGGCCAGTGATGGACTGGAGATCTGTCCAGAGTGTAACCCTGATTCTCACCCAGTTTATGCCACAGATAGGATGAGTTACATTCACTGTAAAAATCATGAAACAGCCAAACAAAATCTGTTGAAATAAAGCAAACGATGTCTGTTAAACTTTAAAAGGTACCCCAGCTACAAAGACTAGTGGTTCTTAAAAGATAATGTTACTATCAGATATAATAAATTGCCATAAAAACCCTTATTGTTGTCTTTGTTTTTATAAAATTTATAAAAATTGTTTAACCTGTAGGTCGCCATTGTTGTTAGCGTCACAATGCACTCTGGGTAGTGACGTCATATGGTTGGCCCAACAGGCTTTGCTATGTTCGGGACCCTGTTGCGACTGTTTGTCGACATAAACATGCTATCTGTTCAGCCTTTTCAATTTGAACCCGAGCGGGTATGCATTGCATAATGGAAATGCATCTCTCTTGACTGTTTTGAAACGCACCCGCTGAGGTGCTTTTTTAGCTTTAGGGATGATTCTGGTGTTGCAGCATCAGTTTTGTGGATAATGGTAACATTTCTTCTTTCATGTATTCTATTATTTTATATTATGAAAACTGATGTAGGCTGTGTCTGGAGGTGCTGATGGTTATATTTAACATGTAGGCTATTGGTGCTGCGCAAATAGACGATTATGGCACATACATGTCAACCCTCCCGATTTTCCCGGGAGACTCCCGAACTTCAGTGCCAGTCGAGAAAATCTCCCAGAGCCACATTTCTCTTGTATTTCTCCCGATTTCCACATGCTACCGCACATGCCGCCACGCGTTTTCTCTGACTGACCAATTATAGCGATTACACCTCACAGTCCGTTTCAAAAGCACTGATCACATGCCGCCAACCCCTCCCCTCCGTTTAATCGCCATCCCCAACCCGCTGCTCTGCTCTGACATGCCTCCCAAATTCGGGTGCCTCAAGGCTGACATGTATGATTATGGGTAATAATAATTGTGCCCCCCCCCCATGCATTTGATATGCCCCCCTTAAGGTCTGGCGACGGGTCTGTGTCTCACCAGATGTTACAAAAGCACACTGCTGTTGCTGGAAGTGAAAACACACATCAATCTAAAGCTGAGGAGAACTAGCCAAAACACACACAACTGCTTATTACCATTACTATTATTGGCTTCATCCACACTTCTACATGAAATCAGAATCATAATGTGTGTCAGTATTTCATCTCTTCTGCTGATACCACCACTCGCAAAAAAAGTCGGTCTGTTTTAACCAAAACAAAATAATATGAAGCATGTTAGCAAAAATAAAGACACTGTTTTTCTTCAACCCAGGAATGTTATTTACTGACTAAGTGGATAAGGTTTTCACAAACACAGACTGGAGCGACACTTGGACTCCCAGTAGACATGTGAGATGGTATGAGAGAAAACAGGAAGCAATCATTTGATAAGATTGGAGGTAACACAACAATGATGTGTTCTCGTTGGGGCCACTCTCCTCCCTGAGTTGGCATGCAATGACCATGTAACAAGCTCCAGATTCAAAAACAGAACGGAACAGATACTTACTTGGTACGTCACAGGAATGTGGAATAATTTTCTCCTTCCCCTCGTGACCAGTAAGATGCACCACTGAAAACTTCCCTCTCAGTTGTTGCTCAGCCACAACCAGACATCATCACGTTACCTTAAAATGAAAATGACATAACTTCTGTGTACATTCTCAAAATTCCAGCTTGTTGGAACATGAGCCTAAAACCCATTTTGAACAAGGAACAGATTTTGCCAGAGGGTGAAAAATAAATCAAAAGATTTGTAAAGTGTAACACACTGCTCAGTCCTTCATGTTCCTCAGCCTATCTCAAGATCTGAGTCAGCGATTGTTGTTCTAATTATCTGCTCAGTCACAGGTTTGAACTTGCTGATGGCCGCAGCTTGACTTCAGCTGGTAGGCCACCTCGAAACACATTAATGTGGTCTGATATTCTGATGCTAGAAGAAAGTCAGTGACATGTTCCCCTGAGATCGACACTGTGGTGAATCTGAGATGTTCAGTGGAATCCAGGAGAATTACTTTGTTGTTTGGTACAAAGTGTTACACAAATTATTTATTTTTCTGTAAAGTTTGTCTTGTTTTTTAGCGCTGCTTCAGTCGACCGCCATCATCTGTGATGTCACATGGACTGAAAGAAAAGAAGAATTAACACAAATAGCATAAAAACTGAAGACATTGACTTGTACTGCAGATACAGAATCTGAAGGATCTCAATTAATAAACTAGACTTGACATCTGATTTTGTTTTTGGGGAAAAAGTCATTTGATTATCGTTACCATGGATATCCTGGCCAGAATGTTAACCTACTGTCTAAGCTAAGTTTAATGAGCCCTTTAGCTTTTACAACAACAGACATTAGTTAACATGTTAGCTAATGCTAGCTACATTAGCTGCTGTTGTGTTGGCTGTAGTGTCCCCCACTTTATTTTTTGTCATTTTACAAAGTCCAACATATAACACCTCAACAAGCAACTTTAAATAATATTGTTTTTATCTTGTATGAACGGAAAACCTACCTCTGAGATTTAGCTTCAGACCGGCCAGTGTAAGCATTAGCCTTGATAGTAGTCGTATCTCTGTCAAATGTTTTAAAGGTTTGTATGTTGGACCCACGTGCAGTGAGGAGGACAACAAAACTGAGGTATAAATAAAAGTTTAATGAGAACCAAAAATGCTGACGGAGCAGCAAAACAACTTACATGGGGGATGAAAAGTCCAGAGATGAAAAAACATAAAGGTAATCCATGGGGGAAAATAAATCCAAATACAGAGACGGGGGGGGAGACGGTCGTGTGGAGACACGACAAGGGAACCCGTGAACAAAAGTCCTCATACGGCGCAGCGGACAGCCAGCGCAGAGGCACCAAGGAACCTGGAGGAACGCTCCAGATTGACAGATTGACGTAGGACTACAAGGTTTAGCGACAAAGAACGACTAACGATATATAACTTGCGACAACAACCCGACACTGACTAACAGACACAAGAGGTTTAAATACAAACACCAAACTGATTACAAAACTCAAAACACCTGAGGACATGGGGAGAAACAAACACAGGAACTAATCACAGAAACAAGAAACACCTGAACGGAAAAACACTAGACTGAAGAGACAAGCTGACAAGATACTGAATGACACATGAGGAGAACAGGAAGTACAGACATAACCAAAATAAAAGCGAAACAGGAAACTAGATGACTAAGGAAAATAAAAGCATAACATGACCTAAGACCCCGAATGAGAACAAAAGGAAAAACAACTACTGAAAAACCCCCCAAGTACAGAACATAATAAACCAAAACCCCAAGACCTGACACTCTCCTTCATTGCGTCTTTTTATTCTGAATATATCTTTCCACTGCATACTATAACCCCTTCTGCCTCGATCTGGAGGATATTGCAGAGGTATTGCTCCAAAAAAAGGTCACTGACTGAAGAAAAATCCCACACAAGTGTGTTTTTTTGTGAAACAAGCAGTCACTGAAAGCAGTTATTCCTGTTTGTTGGATGTTCAACCAGGACGTGTGCAGCTAACATCAGAAGCAAATTTACTATTTTTGTGATATTTAAACACGATCCCACTGAAAGCTTGCTGACTTCTTTCAGTAAGATCTACCTCTCCCCTTTATGGTATTCTGTTGCACTAGTGGTGTTTGGTCATTTGTTTGTCGGATGTAGCAACAGTAACTAAGGGGCGGGGCTCAGCGAATGGTCAATTGGAAGACAGGTTTTATTTTCTTCTCTGCTTGTTACAACAAATGATGGTGAACTCAAGAAAAAAAATAAAGGTACAGTGTGTAAGAACGTTATAGGTAAAAACTAACACAACAGTTTAATGTCCCACCGATGTTGAACATAAAATCACATTGTAACAGATCTGGATCTCAGTCGGCTGGGTGGTCGCTAGTTTCTGTCATTTTAAAAAAGCTAACCCGGACCAGAATCATTATTTACATGTCCAGACTTCCTGGTTCCATAACGAATCACATGTGAGTCTGCAAGGCTGCCAAGTCTTCAACACAAGCAGCTGGAATTACACAACGAGCAGCAGTAAAAAGTAAGAAACCACCACATCCTTCCAACTGATCAGCTGAGCTGCACGTGATGGGGCGTTCAAATACACTTAGGAAAACTCAACGCTGAACAAATAGACCTTCAGACATTCCCATAAATTTAACAAATACAAGAGAAACAAAACGAGGATCAACATCAGAGCTGGCAACCCAACAGAAAGATCAGGGAGGGGTGAGTGGCTGAGAACATGAACTGCCGGATTTAGATTTGACGACAAGGTCTAATTCTTACAAACTGTACCTTTAAAAGTTAATAAAAATAACCACAAAACTAAAATTTCAAGTAAAAAATAAATATTTTCTGTGAAATTATTGCAGAGTTTCCACATTTTAAGTATTGGTTCATGGTATCAGTTTACTAACAGACGAGTACATTAGAATGGTATCGGCATCAGTGCATGACTATTTTTTGTATTAAAGTTGGCTTTTTCCTTCACCTGCTTGTTCTCATCATCATAAACTTTGATAATGCTTAATTTAGTTTTAATCTGTTTACATACAAAATTAGTTTTTTAGTTTCTATCTGTAGATAATTAGTTAAAAGTTTGTTCAAGCTTAATACTGAATGCAGCATGAATCTTAGTTACTTTCCATCACTTCTCCCAAATTCCACCCTTCACCTTGAACAAACTTTGCTCACCTACTAAATAAAGCACAAAGGCTGAGGCGCTACCTCATGGTGTGTGTGGTCTGCAGTAATTCAGGATGGTCCGTCACCCACGCACACAGAAAAACATTTTGAGATACCGCCACAGAGCAAGACGGTGTTTAGACTACCCACAATCCTCTCCTCCCTGCACTCAGAACATTGGCCTGTGCCCCTCTGTTGGGTCCCTCCCTGTGTACTGACTGTAGAACAGAGAAGGTTGTGAAATGTTTACTGTCAAAACCAAAATAAATGTTCACAGGGAGCCGGAGGGAAATGCTAAGAAGCAACTCAGAAAGAAATCCTGCATGGTTTAGTCTTTAGATTGAACTGTACACCGTGTACTCATACAACTCTCATTAAAAGAAGAGCAGAGAAAGGTCAACAAATTTCCATGAAAACCAACCAGGAGACACAAAAGGAGTCCTGTTGTAATTTTATCTTCTCTATCGTAAAGCTGTCTGTTCTAAGAAAAAAATGAAAACAACTTATAAAGCTGCAATTATTATTCTGCCAAAATATTTGCGAGTCATTCCCATTTCTCTGATTGTCATGGAGAATTTTCCATCCCAAGTTTCCAATAATTTCATGAAGACAGAAGGGGAGGCAGCTGCTGGCTCATAACTCTTCAGTAGTGCTTTACGTTGCACTCATATTGTTTACCTCAGCTCCCCAGACTCTCTCAGACTTTAAGTGATAATAATGTGGCTTGTTCAGAAACCTACACAAACACAAAGCAAAGATAGAATGTCTTCAGTCTCAATTAAGTGATGTCTTTACATGATTTTACACTAAATGTGTTACAGGAAAGAAAGTCTCTCTCAACCACTTTCTGCAGGAGCGTCTTTCTGAGTCTTCTGATGAATTCAAATGGAATAAAGGTAAATAATGAAATTTCAAGTGATTTACGTATTTGTTTTTTAAGTACTGATTTACTTCAAGCAGCAAAAGAAATTCATATATACCTCATTTATAATCAGCATAAAAAGTGTAAATTATGGAAAATTTGGTGGAACAGTTCTGACGGAACAGTTAAACAGAGGAAAGACTTTACACAAAGTCTTTTAGTTGAAGAGACAAGGAACATGAGCCAAAGCAGACCGAAGCATGTTTTTCTTGAACTGGAACTTGTTTAAATAATGACAAATTTCTTCCAAAACAAAACCCAAACATTACCTGTTAGAAAAAACAAAACTAAACATGAAAGCTAACAGTATATTCAACAGAGCACACTTTTATTTCATACTGCTTCATTGGGTAATCCTGCAGGATCTGGCAACATTAGGACCGTGTTGTAGCAGTGTACTTATTTATAGTATACTTATATAAACATGTTTACAGCAAATAATTCAGCATTCAGTCAGAGTTTATTAATACTAGCAGTGCTCATTATGATAATATTTTTGCAGTCAGATCTTTGGACTCAAAAGAGAGATCAGTGTTGTAAAGTGTGTGAATGGACCCAAATGCAGACAAAGACACGGGAAACATGGATGTAAAACCCCCAAAATGTAATAATGAAAATAAGAAGTTGGTGTGACAGTAAAACATCTTACCCCTCCTTTCCACCGGACACATCAGTGATGCATAACGTCAATGAAGCGTAATACACAACCGATAGCCGCCATTAAAGGTGGTAAAGAGGATTTTTTAGGAAATTTAAATGTCAAATTTACTTTAAAATCATTTTATCGACTTGTAACAGTCTTGTATTTCTGGTTTCCAAAAGAAAAAGTTATAATATTCATAAATTATAGACCTGGTGAGGCTTGAAATAAAGTAGCGAATAGATAAACAAACCCGTTTTATTATCTATTGGCTACTAGATTGTCAATCACACTTGTACTGATAAAAGTAACAATAAATACCCCTTTACGTTGATGATCCCGACATTTTCGAAGAAATAAAGTTGTAGTAGTTCCAGCAAAAACTCCAGTGATGCAGATAGTAAACAAACAAGGGGAGACTCCTATGCAAATTTCTAACGGCGACATCTCTGGTGTTGGGGAAAGAGAAGGGGGCTAAAACGCATGCGTACTACTCGAAAAATGACAAACAGCCGTTGAGCTTCTCATTCGGGGTAAAATCCTCTTTAACACCTTTAAAGTCAAGGACCGTTTCCACCAGGCGCAAAGCAACACAAATCAAACGAGTCTCAGAAGTTTAGTGTTGCAGCCTTTATACGACACTTCTATTTATTACACACTACGCTTTTAAAATGCGTCAAGTTCAGCAGTTTAGTTTGGACCAGACAGGAAATCAGGCATTCGTGAAAAGTAAAATACCCAGAAGTTTCAAAATAAAGGACGCATGCAGATTTCCATTTGCTTGTCTACAAAATATGACAGCACCTGTGACGAGTTTGAAGTCCGTAGTTGGTGTGAAAATAAATCACATACCTTCTGGATACATGTTGTCGTTCTCCTCCCTGCTTGTTGTTGTGTGTAAATAAATAAAAACAGGATAAAGTTGACTAAATGTGATTAAAAATTAACAAGCACAATTGAAACCAGACTAAAACTAACACTAAATTTAAAAGTGGCTGATCAATTTAACACTACTGCACACTCAAGCAAAAAAGTAAAAGAATCAATTGTAACATAAGGAAAGATGACATACTTTGGAGTGTAAGTGTTATAAAGGCCTTTGTTTTAAGTAGATTACATTATCATAGTTTTTTCTAACCAAGTTGGTTTTGTTTTATAGTCTTTGATGGGGGAAGATGTATGCTGTGAAGTGGCTTTATTGTGTGAATAATAGTTATTTCTGGGGATGGGAGAGAATGTGGGGCTTTTTTAATTTAATTTTATTTTGTAAAGCACTTTGAGCTGCATTTCGTGCATAATTAAGTGCTATATAAATACATTTTTGATTTGATTTGATGGTGCTGCACCTTACATTGGACTGGCAGCAGGTTTCAAGATACTGTGATACACAAAGTGGAAGCAATTTCCTTGAAGTTTTCTTTTGTTGCCTCAACTTGTACTTCACATCTAATAGTTATTTTCCTTTCATTTTAAATTGTTTGAAATTGTTGTTTAGGTGTTAGAATTGTGAGTTGAGAAGAATGGTGAGTGTTTATTTGGTTCAGTAGCTGGTTCTTTTAGAAAAGTAAAAGAAAAATTGTGTGCTATTCTGCCATCTTCTGCTAGAGGAACTGTATTCTGGACCATCTAATGCTCAAGAGCATGAAAATTATTAAACAGAATCAGCTTGATTACTGTAGCATGCATAACCTATTTAGTCTGTACCATGCATTGTTGCAAACTGTTAGAGGCCCTTCCATTAAAAACAGTTTTTCTGAGGTTTCTGATGAATATTTTAGCTCCACAGGTGTTCTTACCTTCATACTGTTGTGTGGCTGAGCTGCCTGTGGGTGTGATTGTGTGTGTGGGTGTGTCTAACTAACCTCTCACAGGTGGATCAGCTCTGGAGCGCAGGTGTGGCTCATCTCCTCGTCACCTGAGTCGAGATTTAAGGGGAGGATCAACATGAGACAGGCGCCAGATAGTTCTCTCCTTCCTT
>SSNP01000266.1:141225-183863 GCA_006937955.1 Pachypanchax playfairii
ATCGATCTGCTGCCCGGTGCACCTCTCCCGGCGGGCCGTTTGTTTAATCTTTCCCGAGCAGAGAGAGAAGCTATGGAGCAGTATATTAAGGACTCTCTGAAGGCTGGTATCATTCGTCCTTCGTCATCTCCCCTAGGAGCGGGGTTCTTCTTCGTGGCCAAAAAAGACGGCACACTCCGCCCCTGTATTGACTATCGAGGACTTAACCAGATAACCGTCAAAAATAAATACTCACTCCCGCTGCTCTCATCCGCCTTCGAGCCAGTCCAAAAAGCCACCATATTCACTAAACTCGACCTCAGGAACGCTTATCACCTCGTCCGCATCCGGGCAGGTGATGAGTGGAAGACGGCCTTCAAAACTCACATTGGCCACTTTGAGTATTTGGTCATGCCCTTCGGACTGACAAACGCACCAGCCGTGTTTCAGACCCTCATTAATGATGTCCTCAGAGACTTTCTCCATCAGTTTGTTTTCGTCTACTTANAGACACATTACTTTACATTAACATGTTGTTAGCTATATGGTTTAAGGTAAGATTTTATGTGTTTATTTTAGGTGGAATGTGCCATGTATAAAGTGTAAATTTTAACTTAATAACCAAAGCATACATATTTTCTAATATTGTAAAGAGTCAAAGGTTTGTCATACAAAAAATGGCACCTTACACCTAAAACTTCACATCTTAATAAATGTTACCTTACAAGACATATTACCTTACCTCTCCTATGTTGTTAGCTACATGGTATAAGGTAAGATTTTATGTCTTTACTTTAGGTGGAATGTGCCATGTATACAGTGTAAAATTTAATTTAATCAAGCAAAGCCTAAATAATTTCTAATATTGTAAAAAGTCTAAAGTTTTTAATAATAAAAATGTCACCTTACAACTAAAACTTTACATCTTAGTGAGCGTTACCTGACAAGACATATTACCTTACTTTACCATGTTGTTAGCTACATGGTTTAAGATAAGATTTTATTAGTTTATTTTAGGTGGAATGTGCCATGTATACAGTGTAAATTTTAACTTAATGTTGTGTGGCTGAGCTGCCTGTGGGTGTGATTGTGTGTGTGTGGGTGTGTCTAATTACCTTCTCACAGGTGGATCAGCTCTGGAGCGCAGGTGTGGCTCATCTTCTCGTCACCTGAGTCGAGATTTAAGGGGAGGATCAACATGAGACAGGCGCCAGATAGTTCTCTCCTTCCTTCGTGGTAGAGTGGCTAACTTACTAACCTGATTTTTCCTATAGCTGAGCTTTATAACGCTTGGTCTCTTTATCCTTCCTTCCAGGAGCTTCACCCGGACCTGACGCCTTCCCGCAGATCCGTACCTCCTATCCTGGGGAGCAGTCCGATTCCACGGTTCTCATACCAAGCTTGGTTTTCCCGGACCTGCTCCTTGCCTGTCTCTCGTCCTCCCCGGAGCTGCACCTGCTGGACCAACACACAGACCCAGAGCTGATCTGTCCACCCTCCAGCACCTGCACACCTCCTACCGGACCCACAGTTGTTACTCTCAGCCTCCAACCACTCCTCCTCCTCACAACCACCAGCATCATCGCCATCACCGTAAGCTCTCTCTCTTATCTCTCATGCTTGCTCATCCCTGCTACCAACCAGTCCACTAACCTGTATTCTCCGCACCTAGATACAACCAGTTCCTCCAGTGAGGCCCAGTTCCTGCCCCGCCAGCTGCACAGGAACCTCGTGCCTGGCTGTGGTTTTCTCCTTTGGTTTCCTGTATCATTAAACACTTTAAATCTGTTTTGTTGTCCTGAAGTTGTGCTTGTAAGAGGGTTCTAGCATCACAAAAACCGGTCATGACAGAACTATCTGGCCAAGTGAACCCTACGGCACAGCTCCAGGCCGCATTATCCCAACAGGGAATCCTCCTGGGCAAGCATGAGAGCTTTCTACAGGAGATGGCGCAACAACAATCCCGTTTAATGGACAATATGGATCGACTCACCCGGCGGATCACGGAGCTGACCGCACACTTGGCTGACACCGACACGAGGATGACGGATCTCTCCTCGTCAGAGCCCCAGGCGGCTTCACCTCCCGCCGCACCGCCTGAGCCAGTCCACCGAGGGGTCGCCCCTCCCAACCCTCAGCCTTACGACGGAGATCTCCGTAAGTGCAAAGGCTTTCTACTCCAATGAACCTGGTGTTTAACAGTTCTCCCTACTCTTTTGGCACAGACGCCAGCCGGATCTCGTTCCTGGTGGGTTGGCTGCGCGACATAGCCCTCAGGTGGGCGGAGGCCTACATCGAATCCAACCCCATCGAGCAGACGGAATATGAGGAGTTTCTGGATGCTTTCAAACAGACGTTCGACTCTGAGGAGACGGAGGAGGAAGCAATGGACCAGCTGCTCCGGATTCGCCAAGGGAAGCAGTCTGTGGCGGACTTCGCCATAGAGTTCCGCACCCTGGCAGCCCGAACTGCATGGAACGACTCTGCTCTCCGAGGAGTTTTCAAGAACGCGCTCACGGAAAAGATGCAGGATGAGCTCTCCGGCCGCGACTGCCCCGCTACCTTCAACCAGCTGGTAAAACTAGCCATCCGGCTGGACAACCGGGCTCGGGAGAGACTCCGTTCCCGGGCTCCAGCCCTCTCAGGCCAGGGACGAGCAGCACCTTCGCCTCCCAGACGGTTCCCGGTTCGTCCTCCCTCACCTGAACCGATGCAGCTGGGACGGGCTCGTCTCAGCCAGGCTGAAAGAAGGCGACGCCTAGCTGATGGTGTATGTCTCTACTGTGCTTCTCCTGCTCACACTTTAAAAGACTGTGACCTAGCGTCAAACGAGAGCGCCCGCTAGTGAGGATGGGGCTCCTGGCGGGCGGAAAGTGCTCTAATCCCCGTTTGACTTTCACTGTGTCTATTTTTAATAAAAACCAGGATCCGTTCAAGTGCTTAGCACTTATTGATTCCGGATCGGAACAGAACTTAATTCACCCCGATCTGGTTAAATTATGTCACTTGTCTTTAACTCCACTGGCTTCACCTATTAGTGTGTGCGCCCTAGATGGGAGTGTAATGGCTCCCATTTCTCACTGCACTGACTTTGTTTCCCTCGTGGTCTCCGGTAATCACCGAGAGACCATCCAGTTTTTTGTTTACCCCAGCACGGAGGTCCCTTTAGTCCTGGGATACCCGTGGCTTGCCCGTCATAATCCTCAGATTGACTGGATCCACCACCGCATCACATCCTGGAGTCCGCACTGCCTGGAGCAGTGTTTACAATCAGCACTTCCGGTGGGTGTTCCCGCGTCTTCGGCCCCACAGCAACCTCCGGACCTGACCAAAGTTCCCCCTGAATATCATGACCTGGGGCAGGCTTTTAATAAGGACTTGGCTCTCTCTCTCCCGCCTCACCGGCCGTATGATTGTCCTATCGATCTGCTGCCCGGTGCACCTCTCCCGGCGGGCCGTTTGTTTAATCTTTCCCGAGCAGAGAGAGAAGCTATGGAGCAGTATATTAAGGACTCTCTGAAGGCTGGTATCATTCGTCCTTCGTCATCTCCCCTAGGAGCGGGTTTCTTCTTCGTGGCCAAAAAAGACGGCACACTCCGCCCCTGTATTGACTATCGAGGACTGAATCAGATAACTGTCAAAAATAAATACTCACTCCCGCTGCTCCCATCCGCTTTCGAGCCAGTCCAAAAAGCCACCATATTCACCAAACTCGACCTCAGGAACGCTTATCACCTCGTCCACATCCGGGCAGGTGATGAGTGGAAGACGGCCTTCAAAACTCACATTGGCCACTTTGAGTATTTGGTCATGCCCTTCGGACTGACAAACGCACCAGCCGTGTTTCAGACCCTCATTAATGATGTCCTCAGAGACTTTCTCCATCAGTTTGTTTTCGTCTACTTAAACGACATCCTGATTTTTTCCTCAGATCCACAGGAACATCGGAAACACGTCCGGCTGGTCCTCCAACGGCTCCTGGAGAACCGACTCTACATCAAGGCCGAAAAATGTGAGTTCCACACAAAATCAATAACCTTCTTGGGCTTCATTTTAGAGGGTGGACAGATCAGACCAGACCCAGCCAAGACTAAGGCAGTGGAGGAGTGGCCTGTTCCCACCTGCCGGAAGCAGCTGCAGCGGTTTTTCCAGGTTCCACCTCTCCATCTCATACCGGCCAGGGTCCAAGAACCAGAAGCCTGACGCGCTCTCGCGCCTCTACCAGCCCGAGCTCCCGGAGGAGCGGACGGACACCATTCTACCTGGGTCCTGCTTCGTTCGCTCACTCACCTGGGACATCGAGGGGCTGATTCGCCGAGCGCAGGAGGCTGAGCCAGCCCCTGGAGGAGGACCTTCCAACCGTCTCTACGTCCCATCCTCCGTCCGGGCGCAGGTCATCCGCTGGGGGAACAACACACGGTTCTCCTGCCATCCTGGCACCAGCAGAACCATCGCCCTCCTTCAGAGGTATTTCTGGTGGCCATCTATTCACAAGGATGTGGGGGAATTTGTGTCTGCTTGTTCTGTGTGTGCCCGCAGCAAACCATCCCACCGACCTCCAGCTGGACTCCTGCAGCCTTTGCCCGTGCCATCCAGACCCTGGTCCCACATAGCTCTGGACTTCGTCACCGGCCTTCCCACCTCTAAAGGCAAGTCCGTCATACTCACTGTCATAGACTGTTTTTCTAAAGCATGCCACCTAATTGCTCTTCCCAAGCTCCCGTCAGCCCCTGAGACTGCCCGCCTCCTGTTCCGCCATGTGTTTCGTCTGCATGGCATCCCGACGGAGGTCCTCTCGGATCGGGGCTCACAATTCACGGCCAGGGTCTGGAGAGAGTTCTGTGGGATGCTGGGAGCCACGCCCCGCTTTTCTTCTGGGTTCCACCCGCAGACGAATGGACAGTGTGAGCGTCTCAACCAGGAGATGGAAAGTATGCTGCGCTGTGTGTGCGACGAAAATCCTGCCACATGGTGTCAGCATCTCTCCTGGGTTGAGTACGCTCACAACTCCCATACCTCGTCTGCTACGGGCTCTCACCCTTCGAGTGCTCCCTAGGCTACCAGCCCACTCTCCTCCCTTCCTCCTGCCCAGAGCCCGTCATCCCCACGGTCCGCACCCACATCCGCCAGATCCGCCGCATCTGGTCATGTACGAAGCGTGCGCTGGAGCGCACAGCGGTGAAGACTAAGGCGGGTGCGGACCGCAAGCGCATCCCGGCTCCCACATACTCCCCGGGACAGAAGGTCTGGCTCACCTCCAAGGACTTTCCCCTCAAGGCGTCGGCCCGGAAGCTTTCCCCCAGGTTCTTGGGCCCATTCACCGTGGAGGCCGTCCCCAGTCCAGCCACTGTCAAACTCAAGCTCCCGTCCCACCTCCGTGTGCACCCAGTTTTCCACGTCTCTAAGATCAAGCCCGTCATCTCCAGCCCTCTCTGCCCTCCACTGAGTTCCCGCCCGCCCGCCCGTATGATTGACGGACACCCGGCTTTCACCGTCCGTCGGATTGTGGGTGTCCGTCCTCGGGGGCGGGGTTTCCAGTATCTGGTAGATTGGGAGGGTTATGGCCCTGAGGACCGGTCCTGGGTGCCGCGGTCCTTCATTCTGGATCCCTCCCTTATCACGGACTTTGAAGCATCCTCTGCCTCTTCGTCCTCATCCCTCCCTTCATCCTCTGCTAGACCGCCTGGAGGCGGTCGTTAAGGGGGGGGGGGTACTGTTGTGTGGCTGAGCTGCCTGTGGGTGTGATTGTGTGTTTGGGTGTGTCTAACTAACCTCTCACAGGTGGATCAGCTCTGGAGCGCAGGTGTGGCTCATCTCCTCATCACCTGAGTCGAGATTTAAGGGGAGGATCAACATGAGACAGGCGCCAGATAGTTCTCTCCTTCCTTGTGGTAGAGTGGCTACTTACTAACCTGATTTTTCCCTATAGATGAGCTTTATAACGCTTGGTCTATTTTTCCTTCCTTCCAGGAGCTTCACCCGGACCTGACGCCTTCCCGTAGATCTGTACCTCCTATCCTGGGGAACAGTCCGATTCCACGGTTCTCATACCAAGCTTGGTTTTCCCGGACCTGCTCCTTGCCTGTCTCTCGTCCTCCCCGGAGCTGCACCTGCTGGACACACACAGACCCAGAGCTGATCTGTTCACCCTCCAGCACCTGCACACCTCCTACCGGACCCACAGTCGCTATTCTCAGCCTCCAACCACTCCTCCTCCTCACAACCACCAGCATCAGCGCCATCACCGTAAGCTCTCTCTCTCTCATTCTCATGCTTGCTCATCCCTGCTACCCACCAGTCCACTAACCTGTATTCTCTGCACCTAGATACAGCCAGTTCCTCCAGTGAGGCCCAGTTCCTGCTCCGCCAGCTGCACAGGAACCTCGTGCCTGGCTGTTGTTTTTTCCTTCTGTTCCTTGAGTCATTAAACACTTTAAAACTGTTTTGTCGTCCTGGGGTTGTGCTTGTAAGAGGGTTCGAACATCACAAAAACCGGTCATGACACATACTGGGTGTGAAAACAGGTCAACAACTTCTCTTTCAGTTTTTATCTCTCATACTACGCAGGTGGTGATAAAACCCGAGTTCAAACAGCCTGTATTTGTTTCGTCACAACTCCTTTGCTTGTTAGTATTCATCAACTCCTGCAGTTGAAACCACACCTATCATGTTGCTGGCTAAAAGCTGTTAGCATAAGACGTATCAACAGGAAGAGACTCGGTGTGCTGTTGCCATGTTCAGCGGGGAAGGAAACAGGAAGCCGTGCTCTCATCGGTTAGTTTGTTAGCCAATTGGAGTCCAGCAAATTAACACAATGAATATTAATGAGTTGCTGCCCGAAGCCAGAAGAATCTTCACCCAGATAGATTGAAAGGTCTGTTAATCAGTGTTTCCTAACGTTATTTAGATATTAAATGTTTCATATTACTGGTAAATACTTCAGAAATACCCACAAAGTCCTGAAATTTGCGTAAAATGGCCTCTTTAAGCTAGCTTCAAGTGTATATACCAATGTATGGGAACTGAGTCAGAAATTGGTAACGTCACCAGTGCCAATGCTACCAAAATATCTGTAACAGAATTTCCCATCTTTTTCTGAGTGGTTGGTCTTATTGGTGCTTTCAGCAATATTCTGGAGTTTCCAACAGTAAATAAAAGGACAGTGTGGTATGTTCTTCTTAAGGATCATGAGCTGGCCACATGGATCCCACAGTGACATCACCCTTGAGGCAATTTGACAACACCAAAGAGCCTCATTCACAACTGCTGTTTAACTGGTGCTAAATAACGACTGTGGAAGTTAAATAGAGGGACGTCACTGCAACTCTAAGCTGTTCACAAACATACACAAACCAGCAATTTAGTTCAGTAAGACTTTGCAAAGTACTTGGAGTAACTACACATTAAACGGTGCAACAATGTGCCTTATATTAAAAACAATACAGAATAAATAAAGAGACTGAGATATCTGGAACTATATTTTTTGGGAGTAATGAATTGGGTGCTCTTGTGCTGTTCGTTGTGCTGGACAATGACAGATTTTGTGAAATTACTGCTTCAGATTGTAAGAATAAAATCCTAAACACACAAATCACAAGATATGATCTCTACCCCAAAATATTGTCACTCCGAAGCACAAACAAACTCTCCTCTCCTTTTGCCCTTCTTGGTGGAAATCTGTGACATCACCTCAGAACTGCAGTGGTTACCAAGGTGACTGGTATATTTTTCCTAAATCAATTTAGAAAAGTTACACTGAATTATATTTTTGACATTTTGGCATCACCTTTTACACGTGATCATGTGACTCAGAATAAGAGAGTCTACTGTATGCAGCAGCTAACATGTGCTGCCTGTGTCTGTCCCTCAGAGTGCTGCAGCGCTGCAGTATTCTGCAGTGATTATTCTGTTCATTTGGTCACACCTCAGCCTGCTGCAGCTTTCAAACCGCCAGCACATCATGAATTGACAAAAAGTCATTTAGCAGATTGAGTGTTTAGGAAAATAATCAGGGCGTCTGTGTGATTTTCAGATAAGGAAAAACAGGAGAGGCTCTACAGACGTACAGGGTGAGTCCTAGCTGCATTTCTAGAGCAGATTTTATCAGACGTGGGCAGTCGAGGAAAAAGAGATTCACTTTATATGCCACATAAGCACGTTAGAGCAAAGAGAAATGCAGACATCTCATTGGTCATCTGCTTCTTCTTGTGCTTCAAGAATTTAAAATCTATTTAACGACAAAAAAAAAGCTCTGCAAGAATGAGGACGGACATGCACAGGTGCTGCAAAAAAGAGACAAGTGAGCAAGAACAAGCAGAGAGAACTGGGAAGGAAGAGAAAAAGAGAGGTGGAGAAAGCCAGTGGGGGGAGTGAGATGAGGTGTAGGAGGAGACTTGATTCGCTGTAGAGGGAAAAAGAAGACGGGGAGCAATTCTGAAACAGCTGTCCGGCAGACATCCCAGAAGTCAGACAGAAAGCAGGACAGTGTCAACAAGCCACAGGAGCAACACAGCAGCATAAACACTTCATCCTGGAGCTGCAGTGACCAGGAGAATACGATCCATACCTGGGGAGGATCCAAATCTCCCCATCAGAGCAGCTGAGGTGAGTGGAAACATTTCATTTCACACTGATTCTATTAATCATTCGTGCTTCTTTATCAATACATTTCTGAGGCAGAATGTAATATTACTTGGAACAGCGGGTCATGAAAGTGTGAATGATACATTAAGCATGCAGAGAAATGCTGCTCTTGCTTTCCTACATGTAACACGAGAATTAGGCAACAAGATATTCTGCCAGATTTCTAAAAGAGACGCTTTGATTCCAGCTTCTTAAGGCAAGTCTCTGTTAACCAAAGCATTACCTCTCAAGAGTGAGGAGTGGATTTGGGGAATGTTTTAACTGTTACACAAGAAAAAAAAAAGATTTGTGTATGTGGTGACATTCTCTTCAAGTTGCTTTGATTCAAAGTTCTATAACTACAGCAAGTGTTGGCCATACTTGTGGGTGGCACAGGAGGACTGAGAGAGAACAAATACTCCACCCTGCTATTCACTCAAGTCTCAGCACTGCCACCAGGTTCCTCAAAAGTTGGGCCTTTGCCTGTAATTGAGGTTTTTTTCATGTAGCAAACAGCTCAGTGTATTTTGTAAGTCTGCCATTACCTACTGTGGTATGTGCCTTTTATAACAGCCTCAAAGAGAGGGTCTCTCTGCAATGCAAAGGCGTTCCCGAAATCAAGGCCACAGTTAGATGTCAGAGGAGAATTTAGAAACGTTAAACTTCCTTGATGTTGTTTTGTTGAGAGCGAGAGGGATTGCAGCCTGCGTCCTGCCTTTCGGTGATGTTCCACTGGCAATAAAGGCAATAGAAATTCAAAATAGTAAAGTAAAACATCAGCCCGCTGATCCTGCCATGGATATTTTTGGGGTATGTATGGTGTCTATTTCAAAGAAAGAGGAAGTCAGACTCAGGTCAAACAGCTGCACTTCAGACTCCAGGACTGCTGCATTAACAGCAAACTGTAAAGCATTATCAAACTGGAGCACCTATTTAAACTGTGTCTCAGAATAAACTGACCCAATGAAGTCACATGAGACCTCAAGGTGTCCAGAAATACCCAGACAAATCATGAGCCATTTGTTTAATTACCAGATACCAGCCCTATATTTATCTGCCTCCACACTCCACGTTTCATCACCTCGCTCCTTCTGCTGCCCGTTGCTCGTTTCCAGCCTTCAAATCACTAACTGATGAGACAAGGCTTCAATTTTAAGGGTGTTGGAGTGACTCCAGATCACTTCATGCCCAGACAGATAGATGTTGCTGACCCAGTGCCACAGTGGTTTGCTGAGTGGCGGCTGCAGGCAAGACGCTTTAAGAGGAAGTTGCCATCAGATCTCACTTCCCAGGAGTCATACAGGAGACACTGGAATGCAGTCTGTGGTGGCCGCGCCACCAGGATGACACTTCTCAGCACATGCCATGTTTTTTTTGGAGATGATCCGAAAGGATGGTGCAAATCTAGCTTTGGCTTTGAAGCTACTAGAATCCACCTGCTCAGCTATTAACAGCTAGCAGAGGATTCCAAAACAAGCACAACTTGCTTTGTTGGTAATCTCTTCTATTTATTTAATTTTCTTATTAAAGTCTTTCCTATGAATCAAATACATGTTAAAAAAGGGATCAAAGACTGATGTGTTTACTTATTTCTGGCTGTTTGCTCTTGGAATTCCATTCATGTTTGCTATTTAAGTCAAACTGACCCATCAGCAGGACGTCCGATATGAAGGTCAGTCCTCGAGGCTTTCACGGATTCAGCTGACTTGTCCAGGCCTTGGGTAGGATCCACATGAGATTCTAGCACCAAATTTAAATGTATTAGGATGCAAAGACTGAAGGTTATTAGCACCAACCAGACAGTCGTTATAAAATAATCAATACTGAGCTTGAAAGGAAGAGTTTCAGCCACCAGTGCTTCATGAACATCTGTTATTGGGAGCTGCAATACAGAAATAAATACAGAAATGGATATGTTGTGCATGCTGAAGCCACAGGAAGCACCTAACAAAGTCCGGTTTCATACTGCAGCAAGCATCAGCTGTCAAGGTCAGAAAAGACTGAGAAGTTCTGGCAAAGAGGAGAGATGCTGAAAATCTAACAGATGAAAGAACAGAAAATCAAGCTCAGTCCCAAAACAGATGTTGTTTCATCCCCTCGATTAAATACTGCAGGAAACTGCCCCCCCCCCTTTACACTGGGTAAAAGGCTTATTTTGTTTCACTAATATTTTACTTTGTAGGACACACGTATGTAGTTTTGTAGTTTTCATGGGATAAATACAGATGATACAGAATTTAAAAGTCTGTTTCTCTGGCTCCACACTGATGTGCCTCTGCCATAAACATGGTCTTCTTACAGTGACGAGGCTGATGCAGTCAGCTGCAGCAAAATCTGGATGTTTCTAAGAGAATCTTCTCTTATTTTGGAAGAAGTGGAGGGAGCGGACATGCCCACACAGGGACTGTGTCAGATACTTACTGCTGTCAGTCCTCACATAAATAAATGTCTATAAATGGGCAAGCTCTCCTCTCACTAGTCCTCCCTCAAACCCTCCAGCTACCACCACCTCATTTACACACACTGTCACTTCCCGTTGACTAAACAGTGTTTTCCCTCTCTTTCAATGGTCAAACCAGTTCTCTCACACTAGATTTTACTGAGTTTATCCCATATTAAGGTGATTTTACAGTTGGGTTTGTAAGTGAAAAGCTTAACGAAGGCAACACGCTCTCAGGCATCATTAATTAAATCTAAAAAGGTCTTAAAATTAAAACTTAGGTCAGCTAGTTGGTGTGTGCATTTGCACGATGTACACAGTTTTCTTTAAGATCCACTTACAGGATAATTCTGCACTTTATCTCTCACTCACAATCTTTCTAAACTCTGTAACCCCCCCAGTTCATCTCCTTATATTACTCTGCGTGTCTGAGCAGTAGCTCGCTCCAAAAACGGGCTGCCCTTCTCTGATCCGTCTGAAGTCCCCCTCTGCTTCTCCTCTTCCAACCTGCAGTCCAGATGTTCCACATTAGCACATCCAGAGATGTAGAGGCCAAAACAGACTCTGGTGTGTAAATGTGAACAGAACAGCAAAAATCCTAAGACCTCGGCCTCATCCTCTCCCGAGCTCCCCAGATGAGCCTGAGGATTTTTTATTTCTTAAAGGATTTAGAGAATTTATTTCTGTGACATGTGTCTGTACTCAGATTTCTTTTTTTTTTTAAAGATAGCTGGACTTTTGTATCAGTAACTGTTCTTATCATGATGTAGAAAAATGCTGATGTTCTCCACTTTTGTCTCTGATTTCAGAAAAGTGCCCATTTGCTGAACATCTCCAGCCCTGCTTGAAAAGCCCTTTTCACATTGAGGCAATAATTATTTTTGGAGTCCTGTATGTGGAGCGTGTTTCTGAGAATGTAACTCAATCTCATCCCCCGGGGAACCATAAAATTGAGACCTTAAGGAGCATTTTTGGGTGTTTGATCCTTCATATTTGAACAATCCACCAAAGAAACAATCATGCCAGCTAAAGCTCCCATGTACTTAAAACCCACCAACAGTAAGAAAGGAAAGAAATGTCGCCTGAGAGATATTTTGTCCCCTGACATGATCAGCCCACCGCTTGGGGACTTTCGTCACACCATCCACATTGGCAGGGGTGGGGAGCGAGATGCATTTGGAGACATGTCCTTTCTTCAAGGGAAGTATGAGCTTCTCCCAGGGAAGGGAAACGTTAACCCTCAGTACGGCATCCAGACAGAGTTTCTGCGAGCAAACAGCACAGGTGATGCTTCCTTTGCTGAAACTCCTTCTCCAGTCTTAAAAAATGCAATCTCACTCCCAACCATTGATGGTTGTCAAGCTCTCACTCTGCCACTCATCTCCTCCACGGTTTTCTCCATGCCACCAGAGCCCCTGGAGGACATCATGGGACCTTCGTCTCCTTTGAAAGACAAGAACACAGAGGAGGTAGAGATCCTGCAGGTGGATGCTCTGCTTCGCTCCATGGACGTCTTTGGCAGCGAGCCCTCATCACCTTTCACAGATATCCACTCTAAACCCGACGTCCTTTTAGATCTGCTGGAAAACACGGATAAGTTGACTTCGAAGGCAGTTGCCAAAGTTAACAAGTTGAACAAGAGTGAAAGCAGATTTGACAAGCCGTCCTCCTATTTCATCAGCAGCTTCTGTAAGGGCAATGGAAGCCTGAACAGCAACACAAGCAGCGACAGCTACGACAGCTTGAGTGGTAAAGGAGACTTCCGGAGCAAGCTATGCAACAGCAGCCAGAGTTTCAATGGAAACAGTAATTGCAACAGTTATAGCTGCTTTAACAACGACATGTCCCTGGGCTTCAAGCAGGAGCTCTCCAAGTGCAACAAAGAGTGGGTGGACAGGGACAGTGGAGTGGAGGAGGGACGTATAAGCGATTTTGAGTTAGAGCTTTCCAAAGAGAAAAGTGCATCCCAGAATTCCCTTGCTCAGATCACGGGGTCCCTCCTTTCCCTTGAGCTGGATCTGGGCCCATCTATCCTGGATGATGTGCTCAATATAATGGACAAAAGCACAGCAAAGAGCAGGCCTTAAGCTGTGCTGAGGCTTTAAATAAGGAAGGGAATTATTAAAATAATAGCCATGATGGGAAAAAGACTCACAAGTAATCAAAATGGTGTCTGGATATATCATTGAGATGAAAATCTGATACGAAGGACGAAGCTGCTCATGTTTTGACTGTTACTTTAGATTTTTTTTTTATTTTCTTCTTTTGTCATGAATGCAGCATGTTCAGGATGCATGTGCTTTTAAGTTACAGATAAATCAAAGTCATTGTGCCTTTCATTTTTAACTACTGTTACATAATAGAATTATGTTCCTGTGTTGACCTCAACTATATAAACACAATTTAGAGTTACATTGTTGTTTTTTAACTCATTCGATAACTTTACATTTTCTGACTTGGAGTGTGTTTAACAGCACTTTTTTTGGGTTTGTCACATGGTATCTATTTTAAACAGCAGCACACTATGCATAATTGTTTTCTTCTAAACAATGAAACAAATAAAGTCCTTTTTCTTTTCCTTTTTTTTTGCCTTGAATGTGTGCATGAGCTATAGGACTAAGAGATTACAACATATTTTACAATATCTGAGACTAATAAAACTGTTATGTCACTGGTAAATAAATGTACAGGGGAAAAAATAGAAAGATGGAAGGTATTTATTCTCTTGCCCCTGACATTCCTTACATTCTGCCTCCCTCCCCTGCTGGGTGAGCACCGGTAGGCCTTCATCTGCCCAGTCAGGCGCCTGCTCCATTTGTTTGCATGTGCACGGGACAAGCAGAGGAGGGGTTCTGGACATTCTTCAAATTCCAACCACAGAGCACAAGTGTCCAGGACCGGACATAAATCAGCTGTTTCATGTAAGGAGGAAGGGTCACACCATCCATCAGTTAAAGCACAAAGGAATGAGGCCATAAAACTCATGCTAACAAACTGTAGGCAAACCTTATTAAGTGCTAAACAATAGACAGGTCCTTCTGTCTCCTTACTATAAAGATATGTTGATATGATTGTGTAGAAGAAGCTGTCTGACTGAGTTGGACACTCAAACTTAGCTACCTGATTCCATGTCCTGATGTCCCATTCAGGGAAAATCAGAACAAAACACTGTGAAGGTCCAGGACCTGGTTTCCTAAAGACACATGTCTTTGTGTTGTTCTGTTCATGTTTGTGGGAAATAACAACACTGTGACTTGCTTTTACAAATTTGATTTCATATGCAAATAATTATCTAGGTCCAATTCCATTTCCTACATGGAGCAAACCAAAGTGGCAAACATCTCTAAACCCTCAAAAACCTCAGAATGTCTGTAAACAACCGCAACGCACCCAGACGGGGCAATTGTAGTCACTGTGAAACCAGATGTTAAAGCAGACGTGACTGTTTCCCCATGCAAGAAAACCAATGTCATGGCAGTGGAAAATCCCAGCGTAGCACTGAAGCATGCAGCCTGAACGTGAGTAATAAAAACCTTCTCTGTCAAGGTAATCACAATGCTTATACCTGCAGCACCTCCTCACTGACCGGATTAGGGTTAGGGTTCTTTAAAAAAATACTTTAGAATCATCTAATCTAAGATGTTCTATGTATTTTTGTAGAGATGCCAAAATTCTCTTATATATGAAGCCAGGAACTACCTCTGACTTGTTAACTCCAAAATAAGTCCTTGACATACAGTGGGGCAAAGAAGTATTTAGTCAGCCACCAATTGTGTAAGTTCTCCCACTTAAAAAGATCAGAGAGGCCTGTAATTTTCATCATAGGTATACCTCAACTATGAGAGACAAAATGAGGAAAAAAAATCCAGAAAATCACATTGTCTGATTTTTAAAGAATTTATTTGCAAATTATGGTGGAAAATAAGTATTTGGTCACCTACAAACAAGTAAGATTTCTGGCTTTCACAGACCTGTAACTTCTTTAAGAGGCTCCTCGGTCCTCCACTCGTTACCTGTATTAATGGCACCTGTGTGAACTCGTTATCAGTATAAAAGACACCTGTCCACAACCTCAAACAGTCACGCTCCAAACTCCACTATGGCCAAGACCAAAGAGCTGTCAAAGAACACCAGAAACAAATTTGTAGACCTTCACCAGGCTGGGAAGACTGAATCTGCAATAGGTAAGCAGCTTGGTGTGAAGAAATCAACTGTGGGAGCAATTATTAGAAAATGGAAGACATACAAGACCACTGATAATCTCCCTCGATCTGGGGCTCCACGCAAGATCTCACCCCGTGGGGTCAAAATGATCACAAGAACGGTGAGCAAAAATCCCAGAACCACACGGAGGGACCTAGTGAATGACCTGCAGAGAGCTGGGACCAAAGTAACAAAGGCTACCATCAGTAACACACTACGCCGCCAGGGACTCAAATCCTGCAGTGCCAGACGTGTCCCCCTGCTGACACGTCCAGGCCCGTCTGCGGTTTGCTAGAGAGCATTTGGATGATCCAGAAGAGGATTGGGAGAACATCATATGGTCAGATGAAACCAAAATAGAACTTTTTGGTAGAAACTCAACTTGTCGTGTTTGGAGGGGAAAGAATGCTGAGTTGGATCCAAAGAACACCATACCTACTGTAAAGCATGGGGGTGGAAACATCATGCTTTGGGGCTGTTTTTCTGCAAGGGGACCAGGACGACTGATCCGTGTAAAGGAAAGAATGAATGGGGCCATGTATCGTAAGATTTTGAGTGAAAACTTCCTTCCATCAGCAAGGGCATTGAAAATGAGATGTGGCTGGGTCTTTCAGCATGACAATGATCCCAAACACACCGCCCGGGCAACGAAGGAGTGGCTTCGTAAGAAGCATTTCAAGGTCCTGGAGTGGCCTAGCCAGTCTCCAGATCTCAACCCCATAGAAAATCTCTGGAGGGAGTTGAAAGTCCGTGTTGCCCAGCGTCAGCCCCAAAACATCACTGCTCTAGAGGAGATCTGCATGGAGGAATGGGCCAAAATACCAGCAACAGTGTGTGAAAACCTTGTGAAGACTTACAGAAAACGTTTGACCTCTGTCATTGCCAACAAAGGCTATATAACAAAGTATTGAGATTAACTTTTGTTATTGACCAAATACTTATTTTCCACCATAATTTGCAAATAAATTCTTTAAAAATCAGACAATGTGATTTTCTGGATTTTTTTCCTCATTTTGTCTCTCATAGTTGAGGTATACCTATGATGAAAATTACAGGCCTCTCTGATCTTTTTAAGTGGGAGAACTTACACAATTGGTGGCTGACTAAATACTTTTTTGCCCCACTGTATGTTAAACTCTGAGTGCTGTACATTAGTTTAACCCCTTGAATGAAATAAAGAATGAAGAGGGTTTTTTTGCTTGTTTGTTTGAGCGATCAGTTGGCTTTTTGTTTCTGTGTAAAGTTTTATCTTATTTAAGATTGATGTTTTAGTTTTTTTGCAGAGCTATGATAAGAAATAACTTGAACAACTCAGTCAGTGTGTTGGAGTCTCTTGTCTTGTCTTTTGTTCCAGGAAGTGTGAGGGCAGATGAGAAAATACCAAAGATGGAAGACAGAAAAAGTCCAGTGGACTGTTTCTCATTATAAGAAGGCTAAGGTGGAAGTTTGACCTGAGGAAGCCTCGACTCCAACTGTTTCTGAAATTCCTTGTTAAGAATGCAGAGTAGAGCTGCACAATCGGGCCGCTCATCGTGTGACACCCACTTGCTGAGAACAATATTCCATTTGTTTTGCTAGCAATCCACATCAGCTTCATTATTCTTGATTCTCTTAATATTTTCTGAAACAAACTAACATTTTGGGGGTTTTTTTCGTTTAACCTGATGAAAGTAACCCATTAATCGTGGATTTTTATTTAAAGAGGCAAAAGTATTAGATCAGTAATACAAATGTCAAACTGCTGACATTAATTTAAAGAAGCTATCAGACTGTGTTTGCTGCACAAGTTACTGTCTGTGTGTGAAGAAGAGAAATCTACTTGATTAACAATCAGTACTTTAGGAAACAGATGATTCTCACTTACTACCACATGAAATTGTAGCTCAGTTGGGGTGGAGTATTACCACTCCTCCCTGTTGCTGAGAACTCTCTTTTTATGCTGGCACTACTGCTAGCTTACAGTTAGCTTAGCAAGTGGAGCAGCTTTTGACACGCCCAACGGATTTTCTACATCACAAATCCAGTCTGGTTTAGACCACATTTTTGCGTCGGCTACTGAGTCCCAGCTATTTCAATGCAGAAATACTCAGAAATGCAATTTGAGCTTAATTTTCTTAAAGAGGCCATTTCATACAAATTTAATGACTTTGTGGTTATTTCTTAAATATTAACCAGTATCATGAAACATTTTATATCTAAAAAACATTAGGAAACACTGATTAACAGACCTTTCAATCTCTCTGCGTCAAAAGTCGGCAGCAACTCATTAATATTCATAATTCGAATTTGCTGGACTCAGATTGGCTAACAAACTAGCCTATCAGAGCAAGGTATACTGTTTCCTGCCCCGCTGCGCATGGCAACAGCAGACGTTCTCTCTTCCTGTTTGCTTATGCTACAGCTTTTAGCTAGCAGCATGCTAGGCGTGGTTTTCAACTGCGGGAGCCAGTGTTGAGCATGAACACGTTCAATGAACACATTCATATTTACGGTGAACTGTGAACTGAACGAATCAGTTTTCATACCATGAACGTGAAAGAGAGCGGAGCTCATTTTGGCAAGAATGAGTGGCACACGCAGTTCACGTTCACGCTCATTTGAAAAGTCAGGTTTTACGACACTGTTTACGGCAACCACCATGACGGTCCAGCATGGCTAGTGCTGCTAGTTCCCGCGATCCAGACTCAGCTACAGGCATTGCTGAAGCCAGTTTTGCAGAGCACTTGGGAGAGTTTTATGTACAAACAGAGCAAGACTCAGACGGAAAAAACCTAACGTTTTTGTGCAAACTGTGCCCACCGGGACTTAACAAGCAAGTACGTACGTCTTCCACATCGAGCTCAAATTTGAAACGCCACATAGAGTTAAAGCAATCCTCAAGTCCTGCATAATTTGGTTCATGCTGGTTAAATAAAGGTTTCATTAAACATACCTTGACTGCACCTTGTATTTTCCATTTTCTACATGTTATGATCACACGTTATTTCAGGGGTAAAATCTATTCTCTATCTGAACATTATTTTTCTCCTGGATGTAATAATTATCTCTAGTCTCTTGATTCTTTATTGGTTCAAGAATTTTGTTTAGTTTTGGAGTGGCAGTGATTTGTGATGGATAGTTAAGAAGAGGTTTTATTGAGCACTAACAAAATGTAACAAATGAACGTGAACTAGTTCATTTTTAGATATGTGAACTGAACTTTGAGCTAATTCTTTTTAAGTATGAACTGGGACAACACTGGCGGGAGCTGCCAAATACTAACAAACAAAGAAGTAGTGACGAAACAGATACAGATCGTTTGGACTCAGTAGAAGTTGGGTTTTATCACCACCTGCGTAGTTTGAGAGATAAAAACTGAAAGAAGGTATGAAGGTAAGAACACCTGTGGAGTTAAAATATTCAACAGAAACCTCAGAAAAAACGCTTTTAACGGAAGGGCCTCTTTAAGATATGTCCTCTATAGCATCAGAAAAATCCCACATGTTAGCAACACAAAATTTCATCAGAGTGGGTAGATCTCATGCAACTTGTAGTGCTTGGAGTGTGTTATGGGCTCTTCACATCTACAACACCAAATATGTGTTTAATATTAAGAAAATGTACAGAGTTATTTTCATTTTTGTGTTGATCAGTAGATTGTGGTGGCCATCTTGAATTGAGCTGACTCCGAAAGTTAATCAGTTGTAGATGTACATGTAATAATTGTTCTCACACACACACACACACACACACGCACACGCACACACACACACACACACACACACTTCTTGACCTCTACTTTGAACATTTGCATCTGGAATTCCAGTTTCTCATCTACCTGAGCGAAGGTGAAGCTCTCCATTCACAGATTTATGAGCGTTGGCCTAGAAGCCACCAGAGCCAAAGAATTCTCAGCTAAGACCCAGAAAAACTTTCCACTCCCCACAGCTGAGCTACATAAAGCTCACACTGTTTCATATAGCTGGTAAAGGAGCCCCTTAAAGGTGAACTTTGTTGCTGAAAGGAGGCTGAGAGGGGAAATTTAAATAAAAATGTCCCTGCTTACTGGCCCTTAATGGGGACAGTAGATAGTACTGCTTTTGTTCTTACCTGATGTAAATGTTCAGATAAACCAAAACACAGATACTGTTCAGCTAAACATTTGAGAGAAGAAAAATATCCAAAACTATGAGCACAATCTGTCTTAGAAATAATATTATTAAATATTAACTGGGCTTGCTCAAGAAAAATCATTTACTGTGTTCCAAATTTGAATGCCTGGATCATGATAGTCTCATAATCTGAATCCTACAAGTTTCATAGGGAACATTTACTTTAGGAAGCCAAGTGTGGAGTTTGGATCTGCAGATCTGCTGATTTAGCAGCACTGAGCCACAGCTTCATTTCAAAAGACAACATCAGGAGAGAGAGAGGAGCTTAATCTCAGACTGAATAAAGTGATTCTGAGAACGACTTGATGCAGAACAGATATGAACAACCTCACATGCAGTTTGGTCTGGCAGACAGTGGATAACCCTGGTTCACTACACTGTTGACTGTTGTTTGGCTGACAGTAACCATAGTGAGTTAAATTTTTATCTACAGCACGTGACGGCTTTACTGAATGGAGGCCAGAGAGAGGATGGGACTTAAACACAGAAATGTCACCAAACAAGCAACACAATACATCTCTCTGACAAAAGCCAGGCTCAGTTAATCACAACTATGTAGAGCTAAACTATAACCACTTTGTGTCTGCAGAGAGCTAACTTTTAAAGAGGCCCTTCCATTAAAAACTGTTTTTCTGAGGTTTCTATTGAATATTTTAGCTCCACAGGTGTTCTTACCTTCATAGTGGGTGTGAAAACAGGTCAACAACTTCTCTTTCAGTTTTTATCTCTCAAACTACGCAGGTGGTGATAAAACCCAAGTTGTCTGTATTTGTTTCATCACAACTCCTTTGCTCGTTAGTATTCATCAGCTCCCGCAGTTGAAACCACACCTAGCATGCTGCTGGCTAAAAGCTGTTAGCATAAGACGTAACAAACAGGAAGAGACTACGTCTGCTGTTGCCATGCGCAGCGGGGAAGGAAACAGTATACCTTGCTCTCATAGGCTAGTTTGTTAGCCAATCAGAGTCCAGCAAATTAGCATAATAAATATGAACGGGCTGCTGCTGAAGCCTGACACGGAACGAGCTGGAACCACCCAAACTTTGATGCAGATACAGTAGATTGAAAGGTCTGTTAATCAGTGTTTCCTGACGTTTTTTAGATATAAAATGTTTCATATTACTTGTTAATACTTAAGAAATAACCAGAAAGTCCTGAAATATGTGTGAAATGGCCTCATTATTCTTACATCTGAATCCAAAATCCTCTTCCTCTGAGCTACCGCCCGCTTCATCCGTCATTGGTTTAAACTCTCTGCCGAATTGCTGAAAAGAATTGTGTGATAGGTAATCAGTAATAATGTTTCTTTGTAATAATTTTGAAAAACAGACAACCTTTTGTTGTATCCACTACTATCAGTCATCCCTCGTGCTATTTTAAAAAGACTCAGCGTGCCGTCACTGACTACACAGTTGTCTTTATATAAATTCTGCAAAACACAGATCCAGTTGTTCATGTTCTGTGTTGGATTTCACAATCTTAGTTTACAACTTGCACACCCACAGAAATCTATGAATAACTCATGTTTTGTTCACTTCCACTGAATACAAACAGCAATAAACTGTGTGCTTGATGCAACTTTCTGTCCTTTCATAGCAGAATGGAAAGCAAGTAGAACCAAAGACTGTGAAACTTTTTAAAATAAATTGTGCCTATATTCCTTCTTTGAAAGACCCTGGGTGGCGACTGCTTTGAACAGGAGTCTATATTTACAGCAAGGAGGTATTTATACATTTGCTCTTTGGTCCATTTCTTCTAAACAGCTCTCTGCAAATTCCTTCAATGCCATGAAGACAGTTAGGGAGCGGATGGGTCTTGGGGGGATTTCCTTTATAGTGCACTTTGGGTGACATCACTTACTCTCTTTGAACTAACGGGTCAAAAATATCTCAGTGACTCCCTGATGTTGTCACTTGGATAAGTTCACTGAGTTTGCCTGGGAGTTATGACTACTGGGATCTTCTATTATAGTTTAAATGGTGTTTATACAATTTGTATTTTTCTGTACTGTCACATCATTTCCTGTTTAATCAAACCAAAAAATGATTTAATACTTAATACTTAAAGGGGCCCTTCCTTGAAAAAATGGTTTTTCTGAGGTTTCTGTTGAATATTTTAGCTCCACAGGTGTTCTTACCTTCATAGTGGGTGTGAAAACAGGTCAACAACTTCTCTTTCGGTTTTAATCTCTCAAACTACGCAGGTGGAGATAAAATCCAAGTTCTCCCGAGTTCAAACAGCCGGTATCTGTTTCGTCACAACTCCTTTGTTCGTTTGTATTTATTAGTTAGCGCAGTTGACACCACGCCTAGCATGCTGCTGGCTAAAAGCTGTAGCATGAACACATATCTAACCAGAAGAGACTCGGTGCTCTGTTACCATGCGCAGCGGGGCAGGAAACAGTACACCTAGCTCTCATAGGCTAGTTTGTTAGCCAATCAGAGTCCAGCAAATTGGAATAATGAATATGAACGAGCTGCTGCGCGAAGCCTGACAAATCTTAACGCAAACAGATTGAAAGGTCTGTTTGTTTCCTAATATTTTTTCGATATAAAATGTTTCATATTACAGGTTAATACTTCAGAAATAACCACAAAGTCATGAAATTTGTGTGAAATGGCCTCTTTAAACCACAGCTACCCTTCACTGTCTCTGTTCTTAGATAAGAGATCAAACATCACAGTGAGTGCTGGAGGTCTTTTTTAACTGCAGGCAGTGAAAATTAGATACAAGCACAAAATCACTTTGTACAATCACTATTGTAAAATGTCTGTACTCCACCATTCAGAGCTTTTTGTTACAGACTGTGTTGGTTTAAAGAGGCCATTTCACACAAATTTCAGGACTTTGTGGTTATTTCTTAAGTATTAATCAGAAATATGAAACATTTATATCTAAAAAACATCAGGAAACACTGATTAACAGACAAGAGCTCTTCCCTTCAATGATAAGTCTTGCTGCAGCCAATGATTAAAGATTTTTTGGGTTTTATCTATAATAGGAGTGAAGTTTGTGGAGCATCTGGATTGCTCGTTTTTTATTATTTGAATTCCAAGGTATCTTACAGGTTCTTACAGGTCAATCTTAACGCAAACAGATTGAAAGGTTTGTTTGTTTCCTAATATTTTTTAGGTGTGATTTCAACTGCCAGAGCTGATGAATACTAACGAGCAAAGGAGTTGTGATGAAACAAATACAGACAACTCGGGTTTTATCTCCACCTGCGTAGTTTGAGAGATTAAAACTGAAAGAGAAGTTGTTGACCTGTTTTCACACCCACTATGAAGGTAAGAACACCTGTGGAGCTAAAATATTCAACAGAAACCTCAGAAAATCTGTTTTAATGGAAGGGCCTCTTTAACTTTTGTGTGTAATTGAGCCATACTCTGTGTAAACTCTTATAGGAAACCAGACTAGCTGTTCATTCAGTTTAAGACTTGCTTACAATTGGGGATCTTTTGCTAAAGTGGGTTTGTTTTGTATTTATCTAGTTGTGCTTATGTGTGACTGAGTAAAATTCCTTAGAATATGCACCTGAAAGGTGTAGTGTGGCATTTTGTTTTCCCTTTTGGCTGTTTAGATTAATGTTTTTTTTCTTTGTTTATTTTCAGGTTTCTTCAGGGCTGTGTCTAGGTATGGTTTTTAGAATCTCCAGCCCTCAATTTTTGTGTTAATAAATTGTAAATATCTCTCCCTAAGTCAACTTTGTCACCTCTCCTCCATTTTTTTCCCTTGCACCTTAACACCTAAGGAGTTCATAACAAGCTCCCATCACACAGCTTCAGTTTCATAGTAATAGAAAAAAGACTTAAACTCGTCATTTTATCCCAAGCCAGATGGAGTACAAACCCAAGACAGAATTCAAATTTTCACAAAAGAAAAAAAAACATTTGGAATTCTTGTAAGTTTGTGTAGAATACTTTGAGGCCAAATCTCTCATGGTTTGTGGTATTTCCCTTCTGTATCTGATTTAGATTTTTGTTCTTTTGTTTTTTTCCCAGAACTCTCTGGTTTATTTAATATCTTTAATTTTACTTATAATTGTATATAAAAGTCAGTGTTATAGAATGAGAGCATCTGTGTGCAAATATGTTTATCAAACTTTTGATCTGTGCATTCATGTCAGTTTCCAAAAATATCTCATAAATCTCAGAATATTAACTCTTTAACTGCCAAAGTCACAGAATTACAACAGCTTAATCCTCAAAATAGAAATAGAATTAACAGACCTCTAAATGTATCACTGGTACTCTAACTTGACATCACCAGTTGGCAGGGATGCATATCGTTGATTTAAATCACATGTAAAATACAGTAACAAAGAAAATAAAAAGTTTGAGTCCGAGGGGGGAGACTTTTATTTTGAATTGGATGATTCCCTCTGTGAGGCGAAGCAGAGTGACAATGAAGGGAGTAATTATATCCCGCCCCTCAGTGCGCAGCCCCACACTGACTGCAGCAGGAAAACAGAGTGGAATGCGCCATGTTGGCACAACATCAGGCACACTGATGACGAGGAGATGAGAAATCTGCCCCACAAGGGAGGAGGATGAGGGGTAGATCAGATGCTGGTGGCTTGAGCCAGAGTTTTGAAGAACCTGTAGTTATCTCAGAGAGAAGATCAGAGACTGATCTCAACACAAGTGACCACCAGTATTTCACCAGTCAAGCAATGAAGACCAGATCAAGAGTCCAGGACTGATATGTCGTCACAGTCCAGGAGACGAAAACATTTTTTGCATGTTTTTGTGCATGAGCATGGTGGAAAAATCAGAGCTGGAGGATTACTGAACTGGTTTTGATCAGTATTCACTCCATGATTTGGGAAAATGAACAGGACTGGATTTAAATCCATCCTGTGTTTCCTGCACTTTCCCAACAATGAGGAGATGTTGAGAGGTGGCAGCCAGGCCTTCAAGGTGCGTCCAGTGGACACTATCATCCAGTGGCAGCTAGCCAATAGAGGGCGCTAGGGCGCCGCCCTCCCAATCAAAAACATGATGTGGCAACAAATAAGAAATATTTCTTTTTTTTTTAATTACATGTATTTAGAGTTAAAAACAATCATATTTATATTTATATACTGAGAAGATTGTATAAATAATTTCTGAAAGACAGAAATTACTTTGTAAAATATGATTTCCTCCTGCTTCACTTCTCATATGTCTAGTTCAGCTCTGGAGTGCTGGAGAAAGTGCCCTCAGGAGGCGGGCTTTTAGATCGAATTAGCCAATTACAGATCTGCATTGCCAAACAGAAGAACTTAATTTAGCCAATAAACACAGAGAAAAAAACTTTTTTTTAAATATAACTTTATTTATCACATTTTAGACATACAATTAGTTAAGACAGGGATCACATAAAACATAACATTGTAGTATTATAACAAGGAACAATGAGAGTGACGAGGATAATGAGATAAAAAGTAAGTACAAAAAAAGGATGAATTAAGGGAGAAAAAGGAAATAAATAAATAAATAAATAAATAAATAAATAAATAAATAAATAAATAAATAAATAAATAAATAAATAAATAAATAAATAAAAAGTTTGCAAGGGCCAAAATCAAGTTAGCAATTTGAGATGGTTATAGATGTTAACAGTCTTCAGTCTTCCTTGGTGTTTTTTGATGAGGAGATTGTCTTTATATATTGTACAAGTTCCACCTTTAATACAAAAGGTTTAGGTTTTCTGCCAAAGACCTTGCTTTTGTGTATGTGAAATTTTGCCAAAAATAAAATCATATTTATAAAGAAGAAAGTATCATTGTCCTTGTATTTAAAATTATAATAACCAAAGATAACATCTTTGTAGTATAGTTGAAAGTTAGGGAGAACAGAGTCAGTCATAAACTTGTGGAAGTCCTTCCAGAATTTACACGTAAATTTACATGACCAAAATAAATGAGTAACTGTTTCAGGTTGCTCTTGACAAAAGGTACAATTTACATTTATATCAGCCATAAATTTGGACAAATATTGTTTGGTAGGGTAAAACTTATGAATCAATTTAAATGAAATCTCTTTGATTTCGTTCATTAAAAGAAATCTCTGCGGTAAAGTCCAAACTTGTTCCCATTCAATATCTGTTACAAAAGTGGCCCAAAAAAATGTGACTGATGGAACAGAAACCATTGTATCCTGAAAGAAAGATCTAATTTTGGTATTTATAGACTTATGAGAGGAGAAGCAAACTTTGCCAAAAGAAGAATGTATCAGAGGAGAGAGGAGCACTGTGGGAACATCAGAATAACATGGACAGACCAGATGGGATGGCATCGAACACTATTGAGAATTCTTTAGGCGTTATTGGAACATTGTATCTCTTAAGGAATTCAGAGGAATTATATGAGTCCATCTTCTTTATATGACTGGCTAACCAAGATGATTCCATTAATAAACCAGTTATTTAAAGAGGCCATTTCATACAAATTTCAGGACTTTGTGGTTATTTCTTAAATATTAACCAGTAATATGAAACATTTTATATCTAAAAAACATCAGGAAACACTGATTAACAGACCTTTCAATGTGTCTGCGTTAAAATTTGGGTGGTTCCGGCTCGTTCCGTCAGGCTTCAGCAGCAGATGGTTCATATTCATTATTCGAATTTACTGGACTCTGATTGGCTAACAAACTAGCCTATGAGAGCAAGGTATACTGTTTCCTGCCCCGCTGTGCATGGCAACATCAGACGTTCTCTTGTCCTGTTTGTTACGCCTTATGCTAACAGCTTTTAGCCAGCAGCATGCTAGACGTGGTTTCAACTGCAGGAGCTGATGAATATTAACGAACAAAGGAGTTGTGATGAAACAGATACAGGTCGTTTGGACTCGGGAGAACTCGGATGTTATCGTCACCTTCGTAGTTTGAGAGATAAAAACTGAAAGAGAAGTTGTTGACAACAGAAACCTCAGAAAATCTGTTTTTAATGGAAGGGCCCCTTTAAGATACAAAATATAATTTAACTTTTTTTTCAATCAAATACTAAAGACATGCAGGTAAACTTTTCCAAAACCGAAATATGCTCCGAGGGAGCCCTCTGGATCTTTAAATGTCCTTCATATTTACATAAAACGGACAGAACATAAAACACAAACCTTTTGGAGCCATGTTGTAGCTTTTTTCTGCTTGTTGTTGTGCATACTGACAAAGTCACGCGTGATTTTGCTAATCACACGTGACTTTGTGCTCTTTCAATGACGGTTGCTTCCCTGCTGCTACGCGCCTCATACACACCCGGTGGAAAGGATCGAGCAGCAGAATACGCGAGCGAGACGTGCTGCTTCAGTAACGTGCTGCTGACGTATCCGGTGGAAAGGAGGGGTGAGGCATGTGATCTTTTGTATCATTTGTGTCTTCTCAGATCTTCTTTTATTTGTCAAATCACTGCAGTATTTTCTAAACAATTTTCTAATTTCACATTTCAAAAGTTCCCAGTTGCTACAAAATGTATCATCTGTGAGAGATTTATTCCAATAAAGTTTAATGAATCTCTGAACTTCACAAACCAATTCTTTATGTTCAAGAATGGTGCTGTTTAGCTTCCAGTAGGAATAGTTAGTGATGGAGGATGACGACAGTAGGATTGATAAGCTAATCATTTTGTGGTCTGAGAGTGGTGTAGGGCAAATATCCACTTTAACTTTTTCTAAATCTTTTGAGATAAGCCAATAATCAATACGTGAGTTCCTGGTTTGAGTCTTATTACACCACGTGTAAGCTATAAATGAGAATCTCTCCAAGAATTGACCAAGTTAAATCTTTGTGCAAACAATCTTATGAATGAGTTAGAGTCTGAACTTCTAGAAGGCCGTCAGCCCAATTGATTGTTAAACGCTATATTAAAGTCTCCACCAAAAATTATAAAAGAATTGGGATATTTAGATAACCAGCGCAGTAGGCGCCTATCAAGATATAGTTTATTCTTCCTCTGACAGTCAAAACCATACAAGTTGACTAAAATATAGATAGATAGTGCAGCCTCAACTATTAGAAAAATATAATGACCATCTTTATCTATATTAGAATTCAAAATTTTACCAATAAATCTTCCTTTAACTATGCAAACCTCAGTGACGGTGTTTACATTCTTGCAACACATCCACATATTAATGCATCGCAGACACGCCCCTCAATGACCTCATTGTGTGTGTGGTATGTGTTCAGTAAAGGCATATTATGGAATTAAATTTCAGTCAAAAAGCCTGAGCGAGATTTTCTGTAGCGCGCACGCGTATTTAACCGCGCGCCCGTCCCCGCGCGTGTGCGTTCGCGTGCAATCCACAGCACGCGCGTGAATTCACCCCACACGCCCACGTATGATTCATTACACGAGTATTCATGAACCGTGCGTGTGGATCTCCAAACAGGCGCCTGTACATGAAGCTCTCATACGAGCGTGAAGGCAAACCAGGAGAGGCTGCGCGCGCGAAAGGAAAGTAATTATGACTGTTTGGAGGAGGAGACTAAGGCCCAGTGTGATCCTCATGTGATTGGTTATTTTATATCAGTCACCGCCCACCGAAAGAACCAGCAGCAGCTTCCTGCTAGTGGTGGAAGAAGAACCAGACATAGAACCAGCTGCTGTCGTCATTTTTTTAAATCGAAATTTCTGTACAAAACAAAGCAACAACAAAACATTATTATAAAATCTGGAGCTCAAGTTCCCCTTGCAACTGTTGAGAGGAGAGGGAGAACCATCACTCCAGGGTGGATGACAGGACCCTGTGCACGTCCCTCTCCCCAGCCAGAGTGCCTCCAAACAGGCTAAAACCGCTCTAAAATGAACGGGTCTGCTCTGGAGCTCCAGGGACCGCCCTGGCGGGATTTTTACCCCGTTTGGGCTGCTATCTCCTGGGCATGGAGGCTGGATGTTCTCCCCTCCTGCTCGCGCGGAGACGCGCGCGTACGGTTAAATACGCATGCGCGCTGCAGAAAATCATGCTTAGGGTTTTTGACTGAAATTTAATTCCATAGCATATCAAATCAAATCTCTTCGGAATGAAGAGATCAGGTCGTTCAGATGATACATGCAAACCTTTTTGATTTCATGAATGTATTTATATTTCAAAGAGTTGGATATCTTACACACAAAGGAAAACAGACCAGCAGGCCAAATTTCTAGCCTGTAGTTTTCTTTGTTTTGGCAAGTGGCTGCTGGTTAGTGTATTTTTACATATGGCCTACAGAACAGCCAGTGTTTTCACTCTTCTCATCTAACTCTGAAAACAAAGAATGTGGAACTGTTTGATATCTATTTTTGGCTCTAGAAACTTAACTTCCTGTTTAAATTATCTAAGTATTGTCAAATGAATCAATTCTGTTCTGTCAGCTGACACTATCAAATAAACTAAAACGCATAATTAACCTTTTCACACTGAAGCTGGTGTTTTTCTGTTGAGTGCATGTTATAAGAAACTACTCAGCTTTCAGGTTCAGGTCAGACGAACATTCCTGATGGTATGGCTTGCAGACAGCAGGATTCTACCTTTTAAGGTAAGACCCCAGTCTGTTTCCTCTTATCCCCATATGAGCTGGATTCGCCCCCCCAACGCACACAAACTTGGTGCCACAGAGTCTCTCCTGAGATGTCACCAGTCAGTCATTCAAACACATCTGCAGAGAGTTTCTGAGCAGGTTCCTTTCCTATAACTCAAAGAAGAAACAGCAGCTGCTGGCCGTTTATTTTATGCCTTGTTATGTGTCGAGTTTGCACTGTTGAATTATGGCCAGGTCAGTAAAGTGGAACGACACACTGAATGTAGAGATAGATCTTTAGAAAAGAAAACAGGAAGAGTCATGATTGAGTGTGTCCCATCGTCTCACACTACCATGACCTCTGGATTTCTCTCAATAGTTACATTGTGCCTCCACCAGATCTTTCTCTGTAAAATTCATCTGATTTCCATTTGACACTGAAGAGTAACAGTTTAACATTTTATAGTGGAGCTTCTTTCACTGGATTGTCAAACACATATAAGGATTGGGTCTCATTACCATCCCTGGAAAGAGTCCCAGTGTGTGAAACAACCACCAAGAGGTAAATTATTAAACAACCAAAGTGTGGATATGAGTTTAACAGAAGCTGACTCAATGCTTAAAGATTTCTTTAAAAAATTTCAAAATAAAATACTTCTGAACATCATCCTTTTTGTCCTTTAAACTTGTGAGAGGGAAAATGACCAACTGTGTGAGCCCTCTTGGTTGTGGCACATTATTATTATTGTTTTGAATGTGAAAAATGTGGAAAATTCTAATGATAACATTGACTTTGAATAAGTTAGGTTTGTAGTATTTGTGATAAATTGTAGTAACATTGCTACAAAATTAGTCTAAATTCCCAATATACTGAGAATAAATTCACTCAAAACTTCTTAAAATATATTCTACAAGTTCTCCTTTAGTAGATAACAGTAATGACTTACTTGTGAAATGTCACATCTTTAGTTTTTTCATTTCGATTAGTGCAATTATACACAGCAGTGAGCCGGCATTTTGCCTTTTTCAAAATGGCGGCCTGCTTTGGCCACTTTCTGCAATGGGATGTCCCCTCTATTAATATAAACTCATTGGTAGCACATCTCAACAGGTGGCATATTTCTGCAGAACACCAGTTCAAGCAACAGCTGTCTGAGACACGGCTGCAGAGAAGTTATTCAGTACTGATTTAACTCCAAAAAAAAAAAATCCTGTTTGAGTTTGATAAATGTAGATATTACAGCAAAAAGTTTCTCAAACTAAAATCAGACGTCCAGGTTGTAGAACATTTATGAACCTGATCATCTGTGTTTATTACATCAATCACATGTTTGGACAGGGTACCAGTTAATTCATCCCTCCATGAAATCCTAATCCCACTTCACACCCAGGGGCTGCTGAGTCATACCAACTGATACTTAATCCCAAATATGAAACAGTTACCAATTTGCACACATGTACTTAAATTGTGACCATTTTTTTTTTTTATGTATTTGCTATATGCACATTTCCCTGTGACCCAGAATGCACTTGTGTACATAATACTGTGTTACATACAACTACATGCAACCTTGCACTGGATCATGCTGTGCTTTAATATTTCTGCTTTTTGTAGCAATAAGCATCGACTGAAACCAAAAATACAGATATTTATGACGTTTTTGTGGAAAAGTGAAGCTGCAATATCCAATTTACAGGCTATGTCATGTTTATTTATAGAACTAAAGTTTGTACCGTGCAGACGTAGTGATGGAAGTCCCACCCACTCACCCATATGATGTTTCCTAACATGAGCCGCGACCAGCAAGAAAAGCACTATGTGAATCAAGCGAAGTCTGGACACCCAGAAAAAAATATTTAAGATGTATTTTTATTCTCTTTTTATCAGGAAAATTTCACATTAATGTGAGATCAAGACTTAACACTGTAACCTGAACCGCCCACTAGGCAACTGGTTATCTCATCGATGAACATTTTTATCAATGTACTGTACTTCATTATATTTGACAAGAATGTGTTGTGCCTTATGATCCAGAGTTATTCTTAAAACATCTGGGCCTCCAGCTGTGGCCCACTGATGATAGATTAATGATAAAATTGCTGAAATTCAGTACAACACTGTACTTCACTAAATTAAATTCTCAAAGTCTGGATTAATGGTACAATTCTGGGAGAAAGTAGGTATCTACTCGGTAACTAGTATGTACCTAAAAGTAGATTAGAAGTAGTCAGAATGGTGTAATGAACACGAGTTTGCCTACAAATGACCAAAATCTGCAAGGATAAAATTTGAAAAGAGACATTTGGAGATACAATCAACCAGGGTATAAAATGAGAAATTCTATTAAATAAATAATGTCTGAATTTTGGTGTCTCCAGAAACACTGAGTCTGGTCTCCAAATATTTACAAATTAGACAGGCTTTAAAATATGTAACAGATTTTTTCTCATGTGTAAATAACAGCAATATCTTTTCTAGTTTTAAAAGGCATTTAAAATCAAATCTTTGCAATTTGTTGTCTTTTTTTACCAAAAAAAAAAAAAAAGCATCACAGGAATAGAAAATCAGAGAATGGTGAGCAGCGCCCTCTGCTGTTCTTCTCTCACGTCGTCCATGAGCTTTAAAAGACAGATTTATTAAACAGATTCTCAAAGTAGAGGGGATTTAACGCCTGTAAGGTTTTTCATTCCATTGTTGCCATAAATGCTCATTTTTCAGACCCCTCAGACTGAGTGACAAAGTTGTGGTTGTAGTGAAGTTTGGGAACTGAACTAAAATGACCTTAATGTGGAGAGATTATTCAGTGTAAATCCAGATTATCTGTGAAAGGCGGCTACAGTTTATACTTAAAGATTTTATTCTAAGATGCCAATAATCTGTTTGTCCTGAAAACAAAACCATTGGTGGTGGTTTCTTTAAAGAGGCCATTTCATACAAATTTCATGACTTTTTGGTTATTTATTAAGTATTAACCAGTAATATGAAACATTTTATATCATGAAAAATGTTAGGAAACACTGATTAACAGAACTTTCAATCTGTCTGCATCAAAATTCAGCTGGTTCCGTGTCAGGCTTTGGACAGTAGCTCGTTCATATTCATTATTCGAATTTGCTGGAAGGGCCTGTTTAACACGTTTTTTTATTGCAGGTGAAAATTCATGTTAATAATTATTCTTTCACTCGACACAATAAAATATCTCAGCTGACAATGACACAAACGTAATCATGACTATTATATGTTAGACATGATCTTAAAGAGGCCCATCCATTAAAACATTTTTTCTCTGAGGTTTCTGTTGAATATTTTAGCTCCACAGGTGTTCTTACCTTCATACTGGGTGTGAAAACAGGTCAACAACTTCTCTTTCAGTTTTAATCTCTCAAACTACGCAGGTGGTGATAAAACCCGAGTTCTCCCGAGTTCTAACGGCCTGTATCTGTTTCATCACAACTCCTTTGTTCGTTAGTATTCATCAGCTCCTGCAGTTGAAACCACGCCTAGCGTGCTGCTGGCTAAAAGCTGTTAGCATAAGACGTATCAAACAGAGATCGTCTGGTGTTGCCATGCACAGTGGGGCAGGAAACAGTATACCTTGCTCTCAAAGGCTAGTTTGTTAGCCAATCAGAGTCCAGCAAGTTTGAATAATGAATATGAACGAGCTGCTGCCCGAAGCCTGATGAAACCAGCCGAATTTTGACGCAGAAAGATTGAAAGGTCTGTTAATCAGTGTTTTTAGATAAAAAACTTTTCATATTACAGGTTAATACTTAAGAAATAACCACAAAGTCCTGAAATTTGTATAAAATGGTCTCTTTAACACTTTCAGATAGGACTACACTGATCAGGTGGTAAAGTCTTTTCTATAACAACTAATTAAGTATCATATAATCTACATAAATCCCATCAGGATTATAATTGTTTCAGATTTAACACAAAGTTCGACATGTAACTGAGTTGACCGGGTTAACTGAGCAATAGGGGTTTAATCTAAGGCTCTTTTACAAATGTTATGTTTAGCTAATGCGATTATAAGCATGGGCACTTCCCCCAGGGCAGGGAGAGGAAGAATGAAAATGACTCAACTATTTTGTGGTCTGGGTTGATACCAAGTCCTTTGCATGCAACCTGCTAATCACTGAGCTGCTAATGAGCAACTTGCATGGCAGCTGATCATTAGTACCCTGCCAGACGTGGTCATCAAATATAGTAGCACATGCCCTCTGGAGCCCCCCTACCAGCAATTCATAGAGTCAATCTTTACAAGACTGACTACAGTGGACAGCGGTGGCCATGAGGAAGATGTATAAAAACCAAACAAATTAACAAAAGGATGTTCATCACTTCTTCTATTTTAAAAAGAAAAGAGTGTTTCTTATAGCCAGCCAGTCACAATAAAAACACTTTTACAATGTTTTAGCTGTTCCTGAGACTGGAACACACACAGATTTGTTGGTAAATTTCCACAAAAATTTCCCTTTTTGTCTAATCAGTCCAAATTATGTTCTCTAAGAAACTTAGAGGATTGTCAACATACGTTTTAATAATTTACATTCTTGCTTTATGTGTGTGTTTCTGTCAAATAGACAGTATGGTCAAGAAATAACGTACTTTAACCTTATGTTTAGCCTTAAATGAATTTGGTTGGTTTATTTGGCTCTTGTTTCACCATCCTCTCTCCTTATCCAGCTGAGGTTGTATTTCCTCTCGTGTCCACGTCCTGAACGTCATCCTGCTACAGTCCCATCAACTGTTTAATAACATCTGTGGTCACAGGAACATGAAGCTGCTTGGAGATGGTCTCGAAGTCTTTAACATAGAGCATCTTCTCTTTGAGCTCCTCAGACAGCTCTGGTCTTTGCTTTATCTGGTTCATGTTCAGTGTGGTGCAGACAGTGATACCAACCTGTTTGTTTCCTTTAAACAGGCTGAACTGCTGATTAAAAGACTGAAACCACATGTGATTCTAGTTAATTTGAAACATGATTTTCATGCAGGATCACTGCACCAATCAAATCTCGTTATGCTACTTTTGCTTATATTTTTAAAGAGGCCATTTCATACAAATTTCAGGACTTTGTGGTTATTTCTTAAGTATTAACCAGTAATATGAAACATTTTATATCTAAAAAACGTCAGGAAACACTGATTAACAGACCTTTCAATCTGTCTGCATTAAAATTAGGGTGGTTCCGGCTCCTTCCGTCAGGCTTCGTCAGCAGCTTGTTCATATTCATTATTCCAATTTGCTGGACTCTGATTGGCTAACAAACTAGACTATGAGAGCAAGGTATACTGTTTCCCGCCCCGCTGTGCATGGTAACATCAGACGTTCTCTCTTCCTGTTTGCTACGTCTTATGCTAACAGCTTTTAGCTAGCAGCATGCTAGGTGTGGTTTACACTGCAGGAGCTGAGCAAAGGAGTTGTGACAAAACAGATACAGGCCGTTCGAACTCGGGAGAACTCGGGTGTTATCATCACCTGGGTAGTTTGAGAGATAAAAACTGAAAGAGAAGTTGTTGACAACAGAAACCTCAGAAAATCTGTTTTTAATGGAAGGGCCTCTTTAAGATACAAAATATAATTTCACTTTTTTTTTCAATCAAATACTAAAGACATGCAGGTAAATATTATAAAACTAGAAAAGCACTCAGAAAGCCCAGACCTCCACCAAACACCTCAGTTCCATCCATATTGAAATTTACACCAAAAAATGAACCTGTATTTTGTTACCGAGCACCAGGACCCTTTACTGTGGAGTTACATGCATATTAAAAACAGCTCTACCTCACAATGATGATTCCTTAAAAAAAAACTCCTGAATCTAGACGGTGATCCGGAACCCCCCAAAAATATTCTCACTACTTCTTTGGACTATTTCTGACCTTTCCTGAAAATTACATCTAAATCCATCCAGAACTTTTGGAGTTATCTTGCTAACAAGAAAAAAAACATGACCTCTGACTTTTTACTGAATCAATCTTCTGGAGAAATAAAGTTTTGTATCAATAACAAATGAATTAAACTTTAAATTTGACGTGAAATTAAATGTTAACAGATAGCAGTGATGTGTAGAACCACCGGGTGGCACCCAACCATCACGTACTATACCACCTATAGACACATAATTATCTACCTGTTAAAATTAAAATATTCTCTTTAAAATGGATGGACTTTAAAAAAACAGGGAAAAAATAAAGTAGTACAACTCCACATTCTCAGTCATTAACATTTAATGGAATAGAACATGGAGGTGTAACAGCAGGTGTTTCTGATGCTCCTGGAAGAGAAGACACCTTTCATTGTGCTGTAATCCAACCTACATGGTTCCATGTCGTAGCAGCTACACTACTCATGTTCCTGCACATTAGATCATTTAACAGTAAAACATATTCCCTATGTAAAGTGCATGAATGATTTCAAATTAAATTTTCCACTTTGACACAATTCTTATACCTGGTACCTAGTTTATGGATTACAGAGGGCCTGTAGCTGGCACTGATGGAGAGTATTATGCCAGAGTTAAACCTTTGCATGCTAACTGATCCATTAAAGCTTTTAAATGATCCAGTTCAAGTCAGCTCTTACAAATTACATGAACCTTATTAGAAGAGTTTAAAAACTTCAGCCACAACACAATCTCCATATGAAAATCTTATTGGCAGTATAATTATGATTAAACCATTTGTTACATAAACAACACTATTGAGACTTAGCAGTTAGCTCGCCAAAAACAAATAAAATGTAACATGAGAGGGTTTTCAGTGGGTTTAAAGTGGTTACATGGAATATCTGGTCAAAGTATGATCCGGTGCACAGATGCATTAATAATTAACAGCATTTGGACAATATCTATAAAGCTAACAACAAACAGGGATCTTTGGTCATGCACTAGAGAAGCAAGTGTGACATATTGTACTGATAGGGACTTCCTTTATGCTATTTTTTTTCATTGTGTCTCAAAATAAGAGTTTGCAATAATTATGAAGTTCTTCAAAACAGCCCAAAAACACAGAATTAAACTTTGAAGTTTAAGCCTTTCTTATTTATTTGTTTGTTTATTTATTTAAGTTTGTTTTTGTAAAACTTAAACCAACTAGTTGAATGTCAAGAAGACTTTGTGTATGTCTGAGAAAAAGGCAAAGTTGTAAGATGTTTATTATTTGACCTCATGTGCCATCTAGTGGTGACCCGGTGCAACAGCAGTGTGTATGAGTCTGAACATTACAGCTCCATTTACACTAAAATAAATTACACTGGGAAAATTGTTTTCATGAGCAGAATATATAATTTTTTTAACTGCAGCAGATCTAAAATGAGAAAATGCACCTCAGACTGACGTCAGGTTTATTAATAATGTATTGATTCTCCGACACACATGAGTCTGTCTATTCTCTTTAAGACCATTTGATGTAATTCAGTTTTGTTTATACATTTTCTTTTTAAATGAAAAAGTAATAATTAAATGAACAAACACATGTAAATCACAGACAAGTTAGAAATTTGAATTAATAAAGAGTAAAGAAAAATAGACAGAAAAGCAATGAGCAATGACTTCTTCCACATTTTCCCATTACAGACATCATTTTAGATATAGGACAAATGACACCTGAAATAAAACAACAATTTTTAAAAAAGGATAATCAAATCTTGTTATATTTTCTTAAATTTAGATTTTTACACATTTTTTTATTTTAACAGCACAGTTTTAATTTATCATCGTTGTACACATATCTTGCTCTAACTGATGTATGTGTATTTAAATATGTGTCATCACATTTACTTTATTACCAAACTTGAGTTCAGACTTTGTTACAGACAACTTCATTAAAACATTTAGAAGAGAACTAGAAAAATGCTTTACAAATACAGGATATTTACCATTTAATTTGCATAAATATAAATTTTGTTTTATCATAATTTATCCTTTCAAACTTCTATTTAAAAGTTTTGCATCCATCGTATTCAGATCTTATTCTAAAATGTTTACCAGAACCATATAAAGTAATAATATCAGCAAACAATGTACATGTCACAACTGCAGAAATGTATACATAGTCAAAAAAGTTTAGGACCAAGCACTGAACCTTGTGGTACCCCAAGAGTATATCCTGAGTATATCCTAAACAGGTTCAGTTCTGCCGAATTTAGTCTAACTAAGTTTTACTGCATCCATAATAATCTGTAACCACAATACCAGATCATGAAATATACCTTGGCTAAATAAAATCTGGTTTATCCTCTTCTTATGTGTGACAGGAGAGAATGGTGAAAGGACAGCAACATAACATTCAATGAGGAGAACAAATTAGGTGTTAAAATCAAAATTAACATAGGATCAGTCATTATATCGTGGTCATGTGTTTGAACAGCAGCAATAAAATAAGTATCAAAATCAAATCTATTTATTTCTGGCTCAAGTTCCTCATCTTTACAGTGCTCTGGGACTTTTCATGCTAACAGAACCATTTTATGGAATAAGAATCAGCCATCTTACTGCGTGTCTCATCTCACTTGCAAATAACCATCAATCAATAAGAAGGAACTGGATGAAACTGCAGTCCTGGATAAAAATAAAAAGACTGCGTTTAATTATCCAGGGTAAGGACATGTGATGTGTATAAGGCCTTTTGTCTCTGTGCATCAAAACCCCAAACAGCTGTGTTTAATTTTGTTACATAGTTCCAAATGTCAAACCTGACTAATGAAAACATTTTCTTTGTTGTTTCTTGACAGAATGTACTAATTAGACAGTTAGCAAATACATTTAAAAACCCAGCATTAAATGATGAAAGCCAGATTGTAATTAAGATAAGAAACCTGTTCAGCTGGGATTCTGTCCCATCTCAAAGACTTAATTATGAGAATAAACCAAGAACATTTCAAACATGGTAATAAACTAATGTCTCATCATATAGGAAAATAAAATGTATTGTAATAAGTGATGTATTTATTTAATGTCTTGCACAACTATATTTTTCATGAGAAAAACCAGTTAGAAATGCCATATAAATAAATAAATATAATGAAAATCTCATTGTTATAGTGCTTGGCATGAACATTATACAAATATTTTACACATTGTAATCAAAAGGATTTCTAAAACTCCCTGTTTCCCTTTGTGATGTCTCAGAGATCCAGGATAATATTTGCAGAAGGTCAGTGTGAATTCCCTCTGGATTACTTTACAAAAGGGCATCAGATGTTTGTCTAATTTGCTATGAGACAGGATATAATGCCATTAATGTCATTATGTGGGCAAATTTAATTACATGTTTTTTCTAAAAGGTTGGCAGGAGGAGGAATGAAGCACGCTAAAGCCTCATCACTTCAAGGTCAATGTTCAACCTGAGTTTCCATGGCAACAATAAGACCAAGAGGTTAAAACCTTCAGTTTGTCCACTCTCCCTTTTCCACTTTCTCATCCCGACCTGCGATGGTGGTTGTAAATTACTGATTATGTGATACATAAAGTATTATTACCCTTCATGGAGTCGTTTGACTGACTCAATGAAACTGGAGATTCTGAAACGTATTTCTCTTATTTTCTTTCTGGACTGTGGTGAAGACATGCTCATCTCCATTTTTATATTCTTGTCCCAATCCAAACAAATCTCACTCCTTTGGCATAATTTTAATAGCTAATCATGAAGATCCACATGGAGATAAATTAGTTTATTCTCTTCCTTTTTGAAGAATAAAATCTCTGAACTTGCAAAATGGACTGTAGCTTTTGATCAGCAAAGGCAATAATAAGTCATTAAGCTGTTAGTGGATCTAGAGTCATTGTGCAGATTTTAAGTTCCTGTTGTCTTTGTGCTCACGTTAAAACTTTTTCTGTACACATTCATTGATCTTGAAGCAATTAAGGCCTTTTTTTGGGAAGCGCTGGTTTTATCAATGATGAGAACAATAATGTGGGAGGAATTGATGTCTGTCTGCAGCAGTGACATCACACGGACAAAAACAAACAAAATAAGATCAAACAAAGGAACTCCCTCAGTACTGAAATGTTGATCGATCAAATGAGGAAACAACTATCGGTTTGATCGGCATGAAAAAATGGAAGTTTGGAAATGTTCTGGTTTATTTTGTGTACTAGCATGAAAAAAAACACAAGTAGTTCTTGATTAATTTAGTCTTTAACCATTTTAATCCTCAAATGAGTAAACAGGGATGCAGCAGCTTCATCATGAGGTCTGCTCAGGAACATCTGTTATATTCTAATCCAAGCATCTCTTTTTCAAAAGAATGTTAATGTACACGTTTACCTTCAGATTAGACTAACTAATCACATACTAAGCAATCCTTCTGCACAAAAGCCTCATAAAACATGACTTGCACGTTTTACTAGTCATTCACAAGTCTGCCCCTCAACCTGTGGACTCAGAAGTGTTTCCAGTTCATGAATTATTGATGCCTTGTTGCATCTCTTTTCTGAGCGTTTAGCACATTGAGATGTGTGTATGTTTGTGTGTGTGTAAAGGTTTATTCCTTCTTCTCTGTTAAAAAAATACTTTTCATTTGCTGTATTAGAGGCATAAAGGCAGAGTAGCATGGAATGAGAACAAGCACTTTGAAAGTGCTGTCAGATTTTCAGGTGAGCAGTCAGAGATTAGAGGTGGAAAGTGGACCAGAGGGAATGCAATGAGAGAAACATGGCCAATCAATTTTCTAAACTGCTTTTCCAAACCCTTTGCACTACCAGCAACATATCTCCATCCATCCACCTGAGGTGCAGCACTTATTTCTACTTTAGTGTTGTGGCAGCTGGAAAAATTGGAAGATGACAGATGCCCCTGCCCTTGGAGACCACAGTGTGTACAAGGTGAAGCAGTGAGATATATTTTTCACAGCCTTCACAAATCTTCTGGCTAATGAGTCTCCCAACTAACATTACAGTACTCTGTAGTGCTGACACTTTTAATAGAAGACCTGCTGAGCCATTAGAGTCTAGATCACACGATCCAGCAGCAGAGTGATTTACACTCCTCAGGTAAATTAAGGACATGAAGTATATTTGCTGCTACAGAGTCCATCATCAACCTGAGTGCTAGATGAAGAGTGTGAACCCACCGAGAAATATAAGCAGCAAAGCAGACAAGTAAACATTAGGACTCTAATTGAATTAAACAAAGGAGTCATTGTTATAATTACACTTTAACAGTTACAGTAACAGTTTCACACCAGAGGGAAAAATACTTTTGTTTAAACACAAAGTACTTAGAGCTTCTTCATTCTATGATTGCTCTTGTATTCCTGCCATTGCTGTGATCCTCACACATTCATTTTCCAAATTTATGTTAAAGAGGCTATTTCATACACATTTCAGGACTTTGTGTTTATTTCTGAAGTATTAACCCTTTATATGAAACATTTTATATCTAAAAAACATCAGGAAACACTGATTAACAGACTTTTCAATCTGTCTGTGTCAAGATTCATCAGGCTTCGGCTGCAACTCATTAATATTCATTTTGCTAATTTTCTGGACTCTGATTGGCTAACAAACTAGCCTATGAGAGCAAGGTACACTGTTTCCTGCCCCGCTGCGCATGGCAACAGACACGTCGTCTCTTCCTGTTTGATACGTCTTATGCTAACAGCTTTTAGCCAGCAGCATGCTAGGCGTGGTTTCAACTGCAGGAGCTGCCGAACACTAACGAACAAAGGAGTTGTGACGAAACAGATACAGGCCGTTCAGACTCGGGTTTTATCGCCACCTGCGTAGTTTGAGAGATAAAAACTTAAAGAGAAGTTGTTGACCTGTTTTCACACCCACTATGAAGGTAAGAACACCTGTGGAGCTAAAATATTCAACAGAAACCTCAGAAAAACCGTTTTTAATGGAAGGGCCTCTTTAAGAACTGGGTGGGGACTGGAGCCTAGACCAGCTGTGGCTTAGCAAGAAACTCTTCATTGCAGGCCAAATACTGAGACACTCGAAGCATCTAAGTCTTCTGTTCATTTTTTAATCACTCGTTAACCCCACATGGATGTTTTTGGATTCTAGTAGGGAGCTGGAGGACCGCTGCATAGCTAGGATTCAAACAGGAAACCCTTTTTTTCTTTTGTTGATGTAGAAAAACAGTGTTAACAACACAGTTTGGCCGTCAAAGTTGAAATTCTACACAAATTACTACATGCAACAAATCAAAGCTTTGCACCAGTGCCAACTTGTTATTGTGACTCTAGTAAAATTTTTCTCCCTATTCTTTTTTTCTTTTAAAATCCTCTTTTGTCTCCAATCTACTTAGGATGTCAATACTACCTACATTATACTGTCAAAGGTATTGTGATGTACCAACAAATCACTGTATTCCATGGTCACATAAAATCAATCCATTTGGATGCAGGTTGCTTCTACAAACATTTCCAAAAGATGAACAGATGTTGCTGGGTGGCTGATTTCACCTTTACAGCTGACACCTAGATGGAGGCAGTGAGATACATAAATTTCTCCAACCATCAGTTTAAATAAACCTCTAGGTCAATACTCTCGGGTCATGGAAGTTTGGACCTGTTAGATATAGAGCTGGTTATATACCCCAGGTTTCAAACAACAGTATGCCATTACTGGACTCTAGAGTCATGGAGACAAGTTCCCTGGAGGGATGAATCACACTTTTCTGTCTGTCTAATGGACGAGTCTGGGTTTGGTGGTTCACTAGAGAACAATACTTGTCTATCTGCACTGGAGAAGATGTCTGGCTTTACAGAACTCACATTTGTTATCATTTTCACCAAAAGAGGTGGAAGAATTGTATTATGAAATAATGATAAAACAAGTAATAACGGCACTGAGCACAGTTTCCAAAAGGCACCACCTATGGTGACCGTTAAAAAACTAGGATATTGACAAGACTTTTATGTGAATGTTGAATCAGTTCTCACTTTTTCTTTTGTGTGATAGTTTGGGTCAATCCCACCTAAAAATAATATTAGATTACAGAGTATTGTCAAAATGTGCAAAAAAATTGCACACAGTACTAACTGATCTCCATACTCTATTTTATAAAGTTAGGATAGTGAAAAAGGCCCAGCTGATCTCATAAGATGATGATGAAAAGGACCTAAATGCAGGAAGGACTCTGGGCTCAAAGAATATAAAGAAACTACTTTTATTGATGATCAAAACAAAGTGCTGACATGGCAGTGAAACAAGTCCTCTCAAAACTCAAGAAGCCCTGGGGACACCGGGATGAAGACATAGGATCTCACAAGGCTCTGAATGAGAAGGAGGCTTTTATACAGAGAGTGAAGGCAAAACATTTGAGAACTTAGGAAAAGTCTACAGAGGACTTGTGGATATTTGACAAGTTGACAACTAAAGTACCAAAACTACACTCCCCTAAAGGATTATTAGGAACACCTGTTCAATTTCTCCTTAATGCAATTATTTAATCAACCAATCACATGGCAGTTGCTTGAATGTATTTAGGGGTGTGGTCCTGGTCAAGACAATCCCCTGAACTCCAAACTGAATGTCACAATGGGAAAGAAAGGTGATTTAAAGGGGTTATGACATCAAAATGCACTTTTTTGAGGTTTTTGGGGTATATCATGATGTGTTGTGCACTGATGAGGCCGTGTGAACGTCCAAAGCGAGTATCAAAGTTCCCGTTTGTGGGCGGTCCGCTTTGTTTCATATTTAAAAAACGGTTGAATTGGATAGCACCATTTTTTCCTACGTGGCATTTCATCCTACGTATTTAATAGCGTCCAATAACAGTGCACAGTAAAGTAAACAGTCCCCCCCCCC
>SSNP01000266.1:183873-203132 GCA_006937955.1 Pachypanchax playfairii
ACCTGTTGTGTCCAAGGATGCTCAACCCATGCTGGAAGTTTCCACTCACTCCCGAAGGATGAAAAAAATAGAGAAGAGTGGCTGAAGTTCATTTATGGAGAAGTGCCACGCAGTTATAACCTCAATTTGAGAATATGTTCAGCTCACTTCACGGAGGACTGCTTGAATTCAAGTTGGGATTGTCAAAGAAACTGATTTTAATTAAAAATTCTTTACCAACCCTGAAGGAGGCGACCACATCGTCAATACCCGTAAGTTTATTTATTTAATAAAATGCTGCCTTGCCTGATAAACGTTTGTTCGTGGTCTGAAGAGTCCATGATGCTAGCATGTGATAGCCGCTCTAGCAACAATGTCCGTGAGCAACAGGTTTATCATACCATATTGTGAATCTATTTTCATTGATAACATCTGACAGCACTGTTTATTCGCTCATGTGGTTTTGAGTAAGTGGTTTAATAATGTGCGATTAGTTGAGTTTTATGTGTTCACCCCTCCGTCTTCCTCAGAAGACGTTTCAGGCTCGAACATATACGGTTGTAAACGTCCACTCGCCATGTTACTGGACTGTTGACGGAGCCAAGAAGAGAGGCTTGCTGCGGGCAAGGGCGTATGAGGGCGTGTTTACCTACCTTCCCAAATATGGTTGTAGCCAATCAGAGCGAAGTCAGCCAGGGAGACCCACATATCATTAACGAAAGGAACCGTGTTGCTGAGAAGAGGATTCTGACCTGCCCGTACACCCCCGCCCTGTTAGTTTTTTAATCAAATTCTTTTGAGAGTTGACATATGCAGGCATATCTACTACATGAAATAGCTTTACGCCAGTTTAAACAGTGATGTCATCTCACCTTTAAGCAATTTTGAGTGTGGCATGGTTGTTGGTGCCAGACGGGCCGGTCTGAGTATTACACAATCTGCTCAGTTACTGGGATTTTCACCCACAACCATTTCTAGGGTTTACAAAGAATGGTGTGAAAAGAGAAAAACATCCAGTATGCAGCAGTCCTGTGGGTGAAAATGACTTGTTGATGCTAGAGGTCAGAGGAGAATGGGCCGACTGATTCAAGCTGATAGAAGACTGAAATAACCACTCATTACAACCGAGGAATGCAGCAAAGCATTTGTGAAACCACAACACGCACAACCTTGAGGTGGATGGTCTACAACAGCAGAAGACCCCACCGGGTACCACTCATCTCCACTACAAATAGGAATAAGAGGATACAATTTGCACGAGCACACCAAAATTGGACAGTTGAAGACTGTAAAAATGTTTCCTGGTCTGATGAGTCTTGATTTCTGTTGAGACATTCAAATGGTAGAGTCAGAATTTGGTGTAAACAGAATGAGAACATGGATCCATCATGCCTTGTTACCACTGTGCAGGCTGCTGGTGGTGGTGGTGTCATGGTGTGGGGGATGTTTTCTTGGCACACTTTAGGCCCCTTAGTGCCAATTGGGCATCGTTTAAATGCCACAGCCTACCTGAGCATTGTTTCTGACCATGTCCATCCCTTCATGACCACCATGTACCCATCCTCTGATGGCTACTTCCAGCAGGATAAGGCACCATGTCATAAAGCTAGAATCATTTCAAATTGGTTTCTTGAACATGACAATGAGTTCACTGTACTACAATGGCCCCACAGTCACCAGATCTCAACCCGATAGAGCATCTTTGGGATGTGGTGGAACAGGAGCTTCGTGCCCTGGATGTGCATCCCATAAATCTCCATCAACTGCAAGATGCTATCCTGTTAATATGGACCAACATTTCTAAAGAATGCTTTCAGCACCTTGTTGAATCAATGCCACGTAGAATTAAGGCAGTTCTGAAGGTGAAAGGGGTTCAAACACTGTATTAGTATGGGGTTCCTAATAATACTTTAGGTGAGTGCATAAAACAAGACTAAAGAGGACATGAGAACTTATCGAAGAATGGAAACCTAGAAGGGCAACATGAAAAATCACACAGTAACAAAAAAAACAATAAAACCTAAAGAGCACAAAAATAAACTGAGGTTAGACAGAGAACTCAAAACCCCTACAAAATAAAACCACAGAAAGAACCTGGAAAAACTCACAGAGAACAAAAGCAACTGAAAATCCCCTAACCCTGACACACACCATGAATTTGGAGTTCACATTGCTTCCATCAAGCTGTAGGTTCAGTCTGCTGAAAATTAGGACAAACAGACAGAGAAGTTCATTTGTCCTGTTCACCTTCACTTTTATGAAGGAGTGTAAATGACCTTTGACTAAGTGTAATTGTAAACGTTAATTGCTGTCAAAGTGTTTGTTACTGTCAGCTGCACAACGAATTGCACCCCGGAGATAATAACGTAAACCTTGAGCTGTATGAGTTGGGACATGCAGCAAGTAGGTTGGAGACAAGAGTTTTCACTCTGGGTCCATTTGACATTTCTGTAGGAGCACTGACACTCGTGTTATTGTCTCTAGGTAAAAAAAGCCAAAGGCCTCAGAAAGTCATGAAAATGGTAAATGGCATGTACAGTACTTGTATAGTGCCTTTCGTAAAGGTCCTGTATCCTGCTGTTTTACAGCTTTCAACATCTGGGATAGACACATAAATAATAAAATCTTGCCTTTGGTGTTACATAGTCTTAATTTGTCCTGAAATATAACTTATATTCTTGAGTTACTTTTCGACCTGGAAATAAAACACTTGGTTTACTTAAAATCCCATCTCTCCCCCTCCTTGTGAGTGCTGCCTCTTGAACTGCCTGAGTAAAATGGTGAATAAATTCCTGTAACTCTCACAGCCAAATGCACATTTTCACTGAGACATTTTTAGAAATTAAAATACTACAAATGGTGATGTTTAGTGTCTTGCTTCAGACTCTCGCAGCTTGGGGTGTGTGTGTTTAATCTGCAGGGGCAGCACAGACACACTGGGCAGGTCCTGGTGTAACATTGTTACATCACTATGTTACAGTTAGTCATTTTCCAGGAGACAGTGGAGCAGCTGCTCAGAGCACAGGATTCAGGAGGATTACTGAGAAATGCTTGAATTAAGCCAAAAACACCTTCTGGGCGGGGGGCTCAACTTTGTTTTGGTGATTTTGCGTACAGAAGCTCTGTAAGCACTAAACATGAGTTTCTTCATCTCCACATGCCAGCGCACGACAAGGGAGCTTGTCGAGAGGGATTCATGTGCAGAGAAAAATGTGCAGATTTATTTATTGTCAGACAACTGAAGGACTCTGCTCACCAATTTACACATACTGTTTGATTTAGTGTAATACATTTCTCATTGGTCTCATTGTGGGGAGTGGCAGCTGCAGGCGATGCCATTAAAATACAAACTTTCTCAGTCCAAGGTACAAACAAATCTGTTTTATTTTGAATTTTTTTTAAAGTCTATTAACACACAATCATCTGCAAAAGACAATTACACATTGACGTAAACAAACAAACAAACTAAATATTTAGTTTGCAAACTAAATATTAGGTCAGACCTAAATATTGATTTTCCAACCTAAATATCCATCCATCTATTTTCTAAACCCGCTTCTTCTTTTTCAGGGTCACAGGTAGCTGTGATCTCCAGTGGTCACAGGGCAAGAGGCAGGGGACACCCTGGACAGGTCACCAGTCCATCACAGGGTCACACATAGACAAGCAACCACTCACACATATTGACAATTTAGAGTCTTGTATGTTTTTGGACAGTAGGAGGAAACCAGAGTCTGTGGAGAAAATCCACGCATGCACATGGAGAACATGCAAACTCCACGCAGAAAGGCCCCAGCCCAGATTTGGACCCAGAAAGTTTTCACTGCAATACAACAGCTCTACCAACTGTGCCACGGTGCATTCAACTGCTGCTTATCGGCAAGCAAATTTGCATATTAATTAAATATTTAGATTGGAGCTAAATATTTAGCTTTCAAGCTAAATATTTAATTTAGAAACTAAATATTTAGGTTGGACAATAAATATTTAGGTCAGACTTAAATATTTATTTTTCAAACTAAATATTTCATTTTGAAAATAAATATTTAGTTTGTAAAATAAACACTAACCTTCAAATTAAATAGTTAGCTTGATAACTAAATATTTAGTTAGTAAATGTAACATTTATAAATAAATGAATAACAAGGTGAAAATGTGCATTGCTCCTTCCTTTTCAGGGTCGCAGGGGGCTGGTGCCTACTTCCAGCGGTCTTTGGGCAAGAGGTGGGGGACATCCTGGACAGGTCGCTAGTCCATCGCAGGTACGTATGACAGGCTAAATAACCAAAAATATTGCTCTTAATATTTGTCTGTGTAACTTTACAAACAACACCCCATAACCCACCACTAAAATTTGACAGTTGGTCAAGGCTTACTGTTACAATTAAATCAAACAGAAGAGACAGTTTGACACACAACGGTGCAGTTTCTAAAAGTCAATATTTGTCTTCTTAGAGGAAAAAATCCTTGTAATCCAGTTTTTACATCATGTCCTTTTTTAACTGACAAAAGAGCAGGCACATATCTTTACTTTGAAAAGAAAATGGGCAAATATTTCTGCTTCAAAAGCTTCATTTACTGTAGCACAACTACACAGTCTCACAATGGAGGAAGATTTTTTTTAGTTCTTTGTCTATCATCCATCCATTTTCTCTACCCTTTTGTTCCTGTTCATTCTTTCAATGAAAATTGTATGACCTCTATTTAAACCCTTGAAATGTTTTTACTTATTTATATAGCTGTGAAAGACAAATTGTGTAAATATTTCTTGAAATACAGATGTAAAGCACAAGATTCTGTGCAGATAGAGTTGTTATTGTACCTACTGTTAACACGTGGGAGCAGGGCATTGATTTTTTTTAAAAGCCCACATTACCAGACTGAGACTCCAAATCACTGGTGATTTGGAGAGGAAACTTGTCTTGATAGATTGTGTAAGAACTCATATCTAAGTGTTTTCAGTGGTGAAATGATTTAGATTGGAGCAGCAGTCGCTCAGGAGGTTAAGCAGGTCAATTCGATTCCCGGCTGAACTTTCTGAGCTGCTGCTGGGTCTTCTTAAAGAGGTCCTTCCATTAAAAACAGTTATTCTGAGGTTTCTGTTGAATATTTTAGCTCCACAGGTGTTCTTACCTTCATAGTGGGTGTGAAAACAGTTCAACAACTTCTCTTTCAGTTTTAATCTCTCAAACTACACAGGTGGCGATAAAACCCGAGTTCTCCCGAGTTTGAACGGCCGGTATCTGTTTCGTCCCAACTCCTTTGTTCATTAGTATTCAGCAGCTCCCGCAGTTGAAACTACACCTAGTATGCTGCTGGCTAAAAGCTGTTAGCATAAGACGTAGCAAACAGGAAGAGAGAACATCTGCTGTTGCCATGCACAGCGGGGCGGGAAACAGTATACTTTGCTCTCATAGGCTAGTTTGTTAGCCAATCTGAGTCCAGCAACTTGGAATAAGGAATATCAACGAGTTGCTGCCAAAGCCTGACGGAACCAGCTGAATTTTGATGCAGACAGATTGAAAGGTCTGTTAATCAGTGTTTCCTGACATTTTTTAGATATAAAATGTTTCATATTACCGGTTAATACTTAAGAAATAACCACAAAGTCTTGAAATTTGTATTAAATGGCCTCTTTAAAGACCAGGTTTATGTTGGTTGTCCATTTTAGGTCCTGGGTGATGGTAGTCCCCAGAAATCTAATCAATCAAATCAAAAATACTTTATTAAAGGTGGTATATGGAATATTTTCATAAAAAGCAATATTTATAACAAAATAATGCCTCTACGGGGTGTTTAGAGGGTTGTAGAATGAAAATACACTATTTCCTTTAAAAATTATAGTCGAAGTAAATTATAATAAAATATTAATTTTGATGGGCACAACGTTGGCATTTTGTTTACGTTTACCAGCCAATAGCTGGCAGAGCAGCGGGCACCATTTTGGGTTGCCTAATACCGTAAATAGTCCAGCACAGTGAGGCTGATACTGTGGAGTCTGCCGATCAAGCAGCTGTTAGCCCTGGAAATATGTGGTGATTATATACAGTACCTTATTTGCTTGCCATAGGGGCTTTCCCAACATGTGACTTAGCAGGGTCATGTGGGAAAGTCTTTTATTAGCAGCTCATGCTAACAAAAAGCTGCAGGTGACTGACGTGAGGGGAACTTGGGGCTGTGACTTAGACTGGAGGACACACCACGGAGGATTTTTTTGCTGCTTAGATAAGTGGGGTGTGCAGGAATGTGTGTGAGGAGGACAGAAGAGCTCAAGAAGAGCTGGGGCAGCTACAGGTAGGAGTCTTCATTTATCAGAGTCAGTGTGTGATCAGCGGTGCTGGAGAGCATGATTAGTGAACTGAACTCATGATATTTTATTGTCCTGCTTGGATTGGAGATCAGAGCGGGTTTATGCAGAGGGTTTATGAGCCTGGCACCTAGATGGCTGAGGGCTTTGTACTGTTGTTATAGTGTTCATGTTCCATATTCCGCCTTTAATCCCTGAAGGGAAATTAAATGTTGTTGTAGCTCGGTTCTTGTTTAGGGAGCCATTGTAGAGGGTTCTAGCTGTGGACAGGAAGGATCTCCTGTAACTGTCTGAAGAAGCCTTTGACCTCACAGTTCTTTTTATCACAGGTATACTCCTCTTCTTTTGCTGCTCCTCTTCAAAACTCTGTCTGCTCGTATTGTTTGAAAGCCAGACAGAGACACACTGGAGTCCAGGATATGCTCCTTTAGCCATGTCTCAGTATAACACATGATGCTGCATTCCTAAAACTATGAAACCTGAAGGTGTCTACCATAATAACAGCAGTGTTGTGTATAATATTGGGGGACTTGGGTGGAGGCTCCTCCTGAATTCCACTGTTATCTCTACAGTTTTTGGAGTGTTGAGTTCTAGATGGTTCTGACTGCACCAGAGGACCAGCAAGATGTCAGGGCGACAGGTCTGTAGTTATTTAATCCCTGGATGGAGGATTTTTTAGGGGCTGGGGTGATGATGAGCTTTTGAGGAATGGTGGAACTTGCATAGCTCAGATGCCAAAGGTTTTTGGGAAGATGAGGGTCAACTGTTCAGCATAGCCTTTAAAGCAGGAAGAAGACACACTGTCTGCACCTGGAGCCTTCATTCTTGATGTCTGAAAGCTGCAAATAGAACTTAAACAGAGTATGAAGACCCAAAGTTAATTCTAGTTGTTTTTTTTGGTCATAAGAGTTAATATTTATTCACAGGTAACAATATCGTTGTCCCATGTTTCTACTTTCAAGTTTAAAGCTGAAGAGGAAGCAGAACCCCAGATATAGCACAAGGTTAATCGGGTCTTTTTTGCCTTCTGTCTGTTTGTTTAATTACGGTAGACTTTTGAAGATGTTAGGCTGCTTGAAAGTTGACTTTGAGATGTCAGTCTTTGTTTGTGAGTGTGTGTGTGTATTTCTTTCATCCTCTTTTTTTCTTTAACAGCCAGACTCTCGCAGCAGGAAAACTGAAAGACAGGTCTTGAAAGTAGGACACTAGCAAATTGAAGTTCTGCCACCCAGAGAGAACATAGTCCTTCCTTGTTTGTTTCTTTACCAGTTAGCTTTTGCAAACACATAAAGATGTAGCCTGTAAATGCTTTCTCATTATGTGGATTTCTCAAACACACTTTTTATTGTGGTCTGTTAATCTCCCACTTGGGATGACATTTAAATGCGTGATGAAAATTTTGAAAAGCTATGATTTGTAATTCAGCAGAAATATGAAATCCATTAATCTATTTTCAAAACCCACTTCTTCTGTTCATGGTCATGGGGGGGTGGAGGGCTGGTGTGTATCTCTAAAAGTCACTGGGGAAGAAGTAGCACAACACCCCGAACATGCTGCTGGTCCACTACAGGGCCACACATAGAGACAAGCAACCACTCACATACACCTTGGGCCAATTTAGAGTTGCCAAAGAACTTATCCAGGAAACTGGAGTCCCTTGAGAAAAGCCACATGTGCACGGAAGAAAATGCAAGCTCCAAACTCCTAAGGTCCCAGCTCAGTTTAGTTCTATCACTTGCATCACGGTGCTGCTGAAAACATAAAATAAATTTACTAAATTGTCAAATAAAGGACTTGTTCTTGATGTGGCAGTTTGTTATTGTCATGTAATATGCAGTGTGTGATTTGCGAAAAAAGCAGAGGGTTTTTTATTTCACTTTCAAAAGGTCCAAAAGAACCCTGGTCGCGGGGGGGAGGGCGGGTTTGGTCACATACATACACACATTAAACACACTGTGCGTATTAATTTGATGAAACAGTCCACAGTAATAACGTAAGTTAACTAATGAAATAGCAGTACCTGTGCAACAGATGGTGGTGACTTCAAGGTGTAACTGTTATTATTGTCCGGACGGAAACAACGCCCGGTGATGATGTTTAAAAATATTGTTATCCAGGTGGAAATTGGGACAAATTCAAAAGAAGGGTGGTCCCGGGAAATTTTCAGGAGAGCACTGAAATTCGGGATTCTCCCTGGAAGAACGGGAAGGTTTGCAAATATGGTCGGACGAGAAAGAGGAACAAAAATAACTTATCCCCCCAGGGATAAAAAATAATAGACCGGGGGGGGGGACATCAAAAGCAGAGAGGGGGTAAATCCCCCCATCCCCCCACCAAATCGCACACTGGTAATATGGTCCATTCTCTCAGACACCTGACAGAGAATATACACTGTATTTTAGTGTATCATTAATCTGTATGGAATTGCAATTGCTTTTATACACTCACCGGCCACTTTATTAGGTACACCATGCTAGTAACAGGTTGGACCCCCTTTTGCCTCCAGAACTGCCTCAATTCTTCGTGGCATAGATTCAACAAGGTGCTGGAAGCATTCCTCAGAGAGTTTGGTCTGCCTGTTTGCTACACAGTGCTGAACAACATGAGCTGTGTGTTATGGTACAACAAGTATTTTCTAAGTATGTTCTTTGGTCAGACAACAACTAACTGAAGGAGTTTTTTGACCTCAGACTGTACCCCTGTTCGTCTGCTCCTTTGGAATCTCATGCTGGAATCAGAGTACCTCTGCCCTGTCAGCCTGCCGACGGTATGGCCACCTTTTTTGTCTACTGGATATATATACATAGTGTATATATATATACAAATGATGTGTAGCAAACAGGCATGTTCCTTTGACTCATTTTATGTAATTGACACAAAAGTGATGCAAAGTGACATAAAATAAAAGTAAATGTTTTAAATTTTCCATCCTTTATTGTAATAATATATAAAAAGGATGAAAGGATGAGATACAGACCACAGATGTTAAGACACGAAAGCTCCTCACTATGCATGGCGGGTTCCATCCCAAATCCAGCACCCTGAGACTGTACGCACGGCGTAAGGAAGGAGACTGAGGACTATTGAGCGTGAGAGCCACCATCCAGGATGAAACATCGAAGCTCCATAAATACAGTACATCCAGGACAAGGCCTCAACGGATGACGTACTCAGTGAATGCCTGAGACAATGGCAAGATGAGGAAGTGCTGGAGGAGGAACCATCATGGGAGGACAAGCCCCTACATGGGATGTACCACCTGAACATAACTGAAGTGGCGGACCTCAAGAAATCCTACCAATGGCTGGAGAAGGCCGGCCTACAGGACACCACAGAGGCTCTCATCCTGGCAGCACAGGAGCAGGCTCTAAGCACCAGAGCAATAGAGGCCCAGATCTACCACACCAGACAAGACCCAAGGTGTAGGCTGTGCAAAGAGTCATCTGAGACAATCCAGCACATAACAGCAGGGTGTAAAATGCTGGCAGGGAAAGCATACATGGAACGTCATAACAAAGTTGTTGGCATAGTATACAGAAACATCTGTGTGGAGTATGGGCTGGAAACCCCAAGGTCAAAGTGGGAAACACCTCCAAAGGTGGTGGAGAACGACCGAGCAAAGATCCTGTGGGACTTCCAGATCCAGACAGACGGGATGGTAATGGCGAACCAACCGGACATTGTGGTGGTTGATAAAGAGCAGAGGAAAGCAGTTGTGGTGGACGTGGCAATACCAAGTGATGGCAACATCAGGAAGAAGGAACATGAGAAACTTGAGAAATACCAAGAGCTCAGAGGGGAGCTAGAGAAGACTCATCTGGACTGGTGCTGTGTAGCTTGTGTCAACTGAAGCGTGTTCGTTTTCAAAATATTCATTTTAAACTAGCTGGTGAAGAACTTAGTTATACGTATGGACTTGTTACCGGTCTCTGGTGTGATGACCACGATAACAAAAAGAATCTGTAAAATAAAGGTTGAGTCTCAGAGCAAGAAAACCAGGAAACACTCAGGTCTTTCTCCAGATTACGTCTCTTGAATTGATTTAACACATACAATTTACAACAGTGCCTTTTTCTTGTCTTGTTGATGCATTAATTACATCTAAATTAAGTCAGTTTACAGCAGTCTGCACCTGTAACTACTGTTATTGCTATTACAGTTTCAGTTGATCCACAAACTCTACTTAACACTTGTTAAAGATCACTTCTACTCAGATGCACATAATGCAAAATTCAAGAATTAGTCCCAGGTTCAATATACCTTTTCATACATAGACAATGCACTTTGTAATGTATACAAATCATCTTGACATGACCAAAACTATAATTTCCCATGTAATAAACCAACATTAATGCAACATTGTAATATTCAGTGCTGCTTCTACATTTAACAGTTACTCTTCTGGATTCATTAACACATTAAGTCACTTTAACAGCCTTCTTAAGTCCTTTGGAGCAACATACAGAATTTCAGAGAACAGGTACTAGGTTTACTATCAGAAGTGATGCATTTTACATGTACTGACAAACTCTCGCGAGAGTAACGTGAGATCTCGCGAGACTACTGGCGCATCGCGGCTCCGCTTTACCCGCTCTTACTTACAGCGGCTCGAAAAACCTCAACAAAACTGATCCAAAATTACACAAATCATCACGAAATGGTCATCTGTTCCTTATAGAAGGACTACGAAGCTTAAAGCTCTCATGTATGGCATTTTAACCAAGTACTGACCTGTAAAATAAAGGTTGAGTCTCAGAGCAAGAAAACCAGGAAACACTCAGGTCTTTCTCCAGATTACGTCTAAGGAGGAAACAGGAAGTCTCTCCGCATTAGACAACCGGGATGAACGACCGCAGTTTCAAAGGTTCCATCTACTATTTTCCTCGTTTTACTCACCAATATTTCACCAGGATTACCTCTTGTAAATGTAAAATAAACTTTGAATTAATTAAAATATATTTGCATACAATTAGCGCTTTAGGATGTAATTTGCCTCTAAATCAACACAATAATAATCCCGAATGTGGTTGCACATATTTGGGTGCACCACACATTCCCCTTCAACAAAAGTGGCTCCTGACACTAGACTTAAATAACTCAGAATCCTCCTTTAACTAATAAAGTCTCTTTTTAAAAGTCTCTGACATGTTGTCTTCAAGTGTCCCTGGTTTTCCAGTTTCTGGCTAATTCAATAGCAACAAACAGCATATGGGACTGGTAGGTAAGGATTAGGGGCAAAGAGGGAAGGGTAATAGGGTTGGGGATAGGAAGAAGGATAATGCAGAAAGGGATATGGTGTAGGAACACTGACAGCGTTCACCGAGGGATGATACTGGTAAGTCGGCTGGCCCAGGGATAGGTAAGTAAAGACAGGGTTAGGCCGTCTTTGCCTGGTGGACTGCCTCAGCAGGGGTAGCGACTCAGGGTCATGGTCCTGGTCTGGCTCCGGATTGGGTGCTGTCACAACATCAGTTCCTGGTCCAGATCTGGCCTCTCTAATGCATTCCTCCTGATGGAGCTGTGGCACTTCCAAGTCGTCGTTTGACTGGTGTGGGTCTGTATTTTGTTCATTTTGTGTCTGGCTGATTTGTTCCTCTTCTGAGTCTTTGTCTTTTTCTTCATCAAGTCTGACGTGAAATCTTTCTTGGCTTACTTGTCCTGCCTGGCTTGGTTAAAGTATGCTTTGTGCACCTGGTTGTTGGCTCTCCGGCAGGCATCTGGGTACACGAAACCAGTAGGGGGGTTCATCTTCCTCTGAGTCACTGTTTTCAGGACTTTGAGACTTTTCTGTTACCTTTGGTCTTTTTGTGGTTTTCTTATTTTCCTTTTGTGGCTTGGCAACCGGACTTTGGATAACATCCACTGGCAAGTCATTCACTTGTAGCAGCAGGTTCCTGTGTAGAGTGCGAAGAGGACGATCTTTTGTCTCTGGGCTCACCCTGTAGACAGGATTTTCTCCGAGCTGCTCTCTCACAATGTAGACTGTTTGTTCCCAGTAGGGCCGTAACTTGCCAGGGCCACCTCTTTCATTTAGATTACGTACAAGTACTCTGTCCCCGATCTGTAGTGTTACTCCTCTGCATCTTTTGTCATAGTTCGCTTTGCCTTTGGAGCTTGACTTTTGACTGTTTGCACTTGCAATCCTATATGCCTCTGTCATTCTTCCTTTCCATTTCTGTGCATATCCTGGTGATGGTTTTATATCTTCTTCTGTCATGAGACCAAAGAGGAGGTCTACAGGGAGACGAGGATGTCTGCCATACAACAGGTAGTAAGGAGAGAAGCAGGTGGCCTCATGTTTAGTACAGTTGTAGGCATGGATCACCTGAGGCAGATGTTCTTTCCAGTTTTGTTTCTCTTTCTCTCCCAATGTACGGAGCATCTGTAACAAAGTGCGATTCAGTCTCTCAACAGGGTTGCCCTGGGGATGATAGGGAGAAGTCCTTGAATGACCAACACCTGCAAGCTCTCTGAGGGATTTGAACAATTCATTTTCAAATTCACAACCCTGGTCATGATGGAGCTTGGATGGGTATCCAAATCTGGGTATGAAGTCATTGAAGAGACGATCTGCTGCTGTCTTTGCAGCCTTATTCCTGGTGGCGTAGGCTTGCGCGAACCTGGTGAAATGGTCCACTACCAGTAGTATGTATTCAAATCCACCTTTACAGGACTCAAGATGCAGGAAATCGATGCAAACGAGCTCAAGTGGGGAGCTGGTGACTATGCTGCCCATTGGTGCTCTCTCATGTGTTGCTGGCTTCTTTTGTTTTATGCAAGGGCACTTCCTTACGATGTATTCCTCAATCTCTCTCTTCATGAAAGGCCAATAGAACCGCTCTCGGGCTAGGCTCAGGACTTTCTCTACACCAACATGGCCCATGTTGTTGTGGAGGTTTGTGAGGACAGTCTGTTTGTAAAGAGCAGGCAGAACCAGTTGCTTACGTTCTGTGGTCTTTCTGTAGAGAAGGCCATTCTCTATGTGTAACCGACTCCACTCTCTAAGCAGTCTCTTCGTGTTTGTGTCAACCTTGGCCTTTTCATCTTCTGTCAATGTTATATTGTTAGCTTTCATTTCCATTACTTTTCCAATTGTTGGGTCTGCTTTTTGTTCTTGGACTAATTGGTCATGACTGATTGATGTCAGGGGTTCTTTGATGGGCGGGCCTGGTGAGGCAAGGTTGAGAGCTGCAATCCACGCTACATCACCTTGCTTAGCCCTCCTGCTCCCTTCCCACACTGCACCTACCTCCTCTTCTGAAAGTTCCTCTGAGCACTCTTCCATGAAGGCTCCAATGTCAAGGGAACAACGGGACAGCACATCCGCGTCTATGTTGACTTTTCCTGGACGGTATTTTATCTCAAAGCGGAAATCTGCCAGTTGACCCACCCAGCGATGTCCAGCCGCGTTGAGCTTTGCGGTGCTGAGAACATATGTCAAGGGGTTGTTGTCTGTAAAAATGGTGAAGTGTGGGGCGTAGAATAGGTAGTCCCTAAACTTGTCGCAGACTGCCCCCTTGAGAGCTAGGAACTCAAGCTTTCCACTGTGCAAGTGGTAGTTTTGTTCCGCAGGTGTCAACGTGCGTGACCCGTACCCAATCACTCGCATTTTGTGGTCCTGGTGTTAATAAAGGACTGCACCGACGCCTTTCTGGGACGCGTCTGTGTGGAGTATGAAAGGTCGGGTGAAGTCAGGGTATGCCAACACTGGTGGCTGGGACAACATGTCGATCAGGCGCTCAAGGATCTCTTGGTGTTCTTCGTTCCATTGGACTGGAGCTCGAGACGATTGCTGAGGCCCCTTTGTTCTGCCTCTGGTGAGTTTCAGTGGTGATTGTTCGGACTTAACTTGGAGTAAGTCGTACAAAGGTTTGGCAATACGTGAAAAGTCTTGTACATATGTCCTATAATAACTTAAGAATCCCAAAAGTTGCCTGACATCTCCAACTGTTTGGGGTTTCTTGTGTTTGAGCGCCTGCACTGCCTCAATGTCTTTAGGGTCCACCTTCACGCCCTCTTCCGAAACTAGACGGCCGACATATCGGACTTCTTTGCGGAACAACTCACATTTTTCAGGCTTCAATTTTGCTCCATGACGTTGTAAAGCCCTGAGGACTTTCTGCAGCACTTGAACATGTTTCTCGAATGACTTGGAGAAACAAAGCAGATCATCCAAATAGGGAATGCAGCACTCATCACGGAGTAGGTCGAGCATTTCTTCCATGCTCCGTTGAAAGGCTGCTGGGGCGTTTGACAAACCAAAAGGTATTCTCACCCATTCGTAGAGACCCCACGGAGAGGTGAATGTGGTCAGGTATCTTGAGCCTTCTGCGATAAAGCCTTGATGATAAGCTTTACCCTGGTCCAGGATTGAAAACCAGCTGTAACCTCCGAGAGAGTCTGTGAGGTCCTGAATCCGGGGAAGTGGATGCCTGTCGGGGACTGTTTTGCTGTTTAAAAGGCGATAATCTATGCACAGGCGCAACGATCCATCTTTCTTTCTTACACAGATGACTGGAGCTGCATAGGGGGACTGGGATTTCACTATCCATCCTTTGACAATCAGTTCTTGGATATACTCTTTTACCTCCCGGTAAAGAGGTTTGGGGATGGAAGTGTAGCCCTTCTGAGCTGCCGTTTCATCTTTGAGTCTAATTTCCATTTGGAGTGAAGGGATACAGCCTATATCTGTACTGTCACGGGAGAATGCCTCACACTCTTCTATTAGCACTTTCTCAACTGAATGTCGCTGGTCTGGGCTCAGATGGCTGAGGTCAACTGGGGGCAGCCAGGGTTCAGCGGGGGGTTTGCAAGGAGAAGTTGTTTTGTTTTCCTCAACTGTGGTCACTGCTGTCTGTATGAGCTGGGCCTTAGTTGCTAGTGGCTCTGGCATGTCAGTTTCTACAACTTTGGCAACATGTTGGATGGTACCTAGGGCTGTCCTTTTTGGTAGGATTACCTCATGTTTTGAATGGTTGGAAATAGGGATTTTCACAAATGGTCTTTGGGAATTTTGTATCTCTAAAAGTCCATCTCCTACACTTAGGTGTCTTAAAGCAATATTCTCTTATGCAGATTCGTAGAGTACAAAGGGGTCAGAGGTGTCAAAGTTTTGGGGCACCTTGCACCACACTTGGACAGCTTTGCCAGCTGGGATGGTCACGATGTTTTTGCCAGTTCTCAGTGTGGCCGGGCCACAGCCTGCTCTTTCTGGTACTTGAATAAAGTTGACGATTGCTTCTACTTGGTTTTCATCCATTTCAAATGCTCTGCGCAGTAGATTATGAAGTACAGTAGTAGCTTCTTCATCTGACTCTTGCCTATGGATAATTGCTCCTAGCACGTTAGCTCCCACTAGTGGTTGTGGTAGTGACAGTTTGCTAACTAGGAATGGAGCTTGTACAGTAAGGTTAGGATTTTCATGACCAGCCAGGGTGACGGTCAGCTCAACCCACCCATCATAAGGAACTACTTGACCATTTACTGCATAAACTTCAAGGTCATCATTTAGCAGCTCTTGGAGTGGTCTCACTTGGTAGCTGGGAATGTATCTTTTGACCCACTGCCTGTCGACTATGCTCACTTGTGACCCCGAATCAAATAATACTGTTACAGGATACCCATTAATGAAGCATTTAAGTAAACTTTTCCTACCAACCAGTGGGGCTTGGCATCTTGTAGGACTCTGCTGGGGTGACGCACATTGTTTTCTTTTGTCGCCTTTCGGGGGGTTCTTCAACTGCTCACTGCAGTGCCTGGCGTGCTGAATTATAGCTTGTGCAGAGGTATACTTCATTGGCTGGGACTGGGGTTCTGCACCGGCCTCTGGCTGTCCCTTGACAGAGGCCGATTCCAGTTTCCCTGGATCTTGGGTCGCTTTAGGCAACCGACTGCTCTATGCCCTGACTCACCACACACAAAGCAATGACTATAGTCCTGTAAGTTTTGCTCATTGCATTTCTGGCAGAGAGGAGATTTCTTTTGGGGTATAGGGAATTGGTTAGCTGATGGCTGGATGCGTTGAGAAGGGGGGTTATAGGAGCTTGTGGTTTCACGTTCCATTAGGGTGGCTACCATATTGGTTAGAGTCTCTACTTGTGCAGCAAGTTGTTTGATTGTCTGTGAGGTTTGCTGTTCTGTAGCTATCTTGTCTTTTGTTTCAATCGCAGCGCTTTGAGCTTGCGTTGGCTTTTGCCGGGTAACTTGGCCTAATCACCGCTGATGCTCGTTCTCGTCGCTGATAATTTTTGTGACCTCTCTAACAATCTCTTCATCTGTCACATTACCATCTGAGGTGAGAGGTCTCAGCCTTCGTCGCAGATCTGCATACTTGACTCCCAGGCCTTGATAAATTGTGTGCAGGAAAACTTCCTGAATAGTTCTGGGGTCGTAAGAAATGCCTGTGTTGGCATGCTTTGACTGAAAGATAAGTTTCTGTTTGAGTCCAATCATGCGATATAAAAACTGCTGAGGTGACTCATGCTCAGACTGTCTTGCGCACATTAACTCCTGGAACATTTCAGTTGTGGCCTTTTCTCCAAGGTGGGACCCGAAGAAGCCCTGAAGTTCAGTAAGAGTCAGTTCATCTTTAAGCATAAGCATGTCCCTGAAGGTACCGGGTTTAACAATCCTTAGCACACCTTTCACAATCTCTGCTGGTGCAAGTCCTTCCTTTATTCCTTCATTGATCTGCTTTGTTAGGCTGTTGTAGCTGAGCTCAGAATTACTGTCTCCAATTTGCCCTCCGAGTACTTTGAATTCTTTGCGGGACAGGTAAGCAAGATCTTTGAGGGTGACTGGTCTCTCTGGATATGATGGTGGGTGACTTTGATGGTTGGGTGTCACTGGTAATCGGGTTGTCTTTTCTGCAAGTCTTATTTTCTCTCCCAGTCTCTCATACAGTCTCTTCAGCTCTTCAACTGATTCAGTTTCTGTGTCTGCTTCAGTCTGAATGTCTGGCTGGTTGTCAGTTGTTGGGAGATCTGACAGCTTATCAGATGGGCGTGTACTAGGCACGCTTGGTGTTACAGCTCCATCAGCTGACTGTACCATGGGGTTACTTGTTTGGACGACTCTGTCAATCAGATCTTCAAGCGCTAGCAATTGACTCATGCCCTCATCCTCAAGTTGCAGCAGAGTTGGGGATTGCAGGTAAGAGGTAACATACTCCATGCAGCCTTCCTTATCTCCCTCATTAACCTGTTCTGTGTCCCTGTTTTCTGTAGCCAGGCTTTTTGCTAACTCGAAGAGGTCTTGGCTGGAGAGGGTAAATAAGCGTCCTCTAATGCTCCATACTAGTTCCTTTTGTGTGGTTGACATTTTGCTTGTGTAAATTTTTTTTTCTTCTTCGCTTTGTTGTGTAAATGTTGTGTAATAGCTCTGTAGTGACTGGTTCACGCTTTGGTTTCCTTTCCTTCCAATAGTGCAGTTCCACTTTAAGACAATGGTCCTGTTACACTTTGATCCCAGTCTTTGGACACTCACTAACTGGCTTGGCTTAGGTAGCGGCCTGGTCACTGTCTTGGTTCTGCTATCACTGGATCTTTCCTCGATGGTTGAAGAGAGATCCCGGACGAGCCCCCACAGTTTGTTACCAGTCTCTGGTGTGATGACCACGATAACAAAAAGAATCTGTAAAATAAAGGTTGAGTCTCAGAGCAAGAAAACCAGGAAACACTCAGGTCTTTCTCCAGATTACGTCTAAGGAGGAAACAGGAAGTCTCTCCGCATTAGACAACCGGGATGAACGACCGCAGTTTCAAAGGTTCCATCTACTATTTTCCTCGTTTTACTCACCACTATTTCACCAGGATTACCTCTTGTAAATGTAAAATAAACTTTGAATTAATTAAAATATATTTGAACACAATTAGCGCTTTAGGATGTAATTTGGCCTCTAAATCAACACAATAATAATCCCGAATGTGGTTGTACATATTTGGGTGCACCACATACATTAGAATAAGGCTCGGCCTTGAAGTTGTAATGATTTCCCTCTTTTGTAGTGTGTCTGTGACAGACCATAATCTATGCAGCTGCTCAGCAAGGATGAATCAGGATAAAATAAGATGTTAGAATCTATCCTAAACTATGCGTGGAGAAGGATTAAACTCTGTAGCATGAACAATCGGGCCTTGTGAATTGTCTGTAGCAAAGGTGAAACCCAGAAAGTCTCCCTCACTTTCTTCCCAGATGACACACCAAGATGCCATTTCACTAAAGCCATTTTCATCCTTTTGGCAAAGTCTCCCACCATCTGTCCTTCTACATTCCTGTCTTGGACACCAAACCTTCCATCACTTTCTCATCCCCTCTCTTACCTGCACCAACACGTCCACTGAGGTCTGCTCCAATTACCACTCTCTCACCTCTGGAGATACTCTGCATCACTTCATCTAACTCATTCCAGAATTTCTCTTTCTCTTATGACTCACATCCTACCTGTAGGGCACGCCCACTGACAACATTACACTAAACACCTTCAATTTCCAGCTTCAGACTCATCACTCACTGCCAGAACCTTCTTAAATAGAAAAGCACCCAGAGAGCGCAGACCTCCACCAAGTGGGGATATTGTAGAAAGTACTATGTTCGAATCCTTAAAAGAATTCCTGGATCCCGACGGTAATCCAGATCACCCTCAAATTCGATTGTTTCTTTAGTCATTACTGACCTTTCCTGAGAATTTCATCAATATCCATCCATTAGTTTTTGAGTTATCCTGCTAACAGATAGACAGACTCCGATGAAAATATTACCTCCTTGGCGGAGGTGATAAACTCTTCTTTCAATATAATTCCTACTCCATTCTTCTTCCCATCAGCACCATGATAGAACAACTTAACTTCTTCTCCGTGGCTCCTGGTCTTGCTACCTTTCCATCTGGTCTCTTAGACACACAGTATATTCACCTTCCTCCTCTCCATCATGTCAACTAACTCTCTAGATTTTCCTGTCATAGTCCGTACATTCT
>SSNP01000266.1:203142-222040 GCA_006937955.1 Pachypanchax playfairii
GTGTCACTGGTAATCGGGTTGTCTTTTCTGCAAGTCTTATTTTCTCTCCCAGTCTCTCATACAGTCTCTTCAGCTCTTCAACTGATTCAGTTTCTGTGTCTGCTTCAGTCTGAATGTCTGGCTGGTTGTCAGTTGTTGGGAGATCTGGCAGCTTATCAGATGGGCGTGTACTAGGCACGCTTGGTGTTACAGCTCCATCAGCTGACTGTACCATGGGGTTACTTGTTTGGACGACTCTGTCAATCAGATCTTCAAGCGCTAGCAATTGACTCATGCCCTCATCCTCAAGTTGCAGCAGAGTTGGGGATTGCAGGTAAGAGGTAACATACTCCATGCAGCCTTCCTTATCTCCCTCATTAACCTGTTCTGTGTCCCTGTTTTCTGTAGCCAGGCTTTTTGCTAACTCGAAGAGGTCTTGGCTGGAGAGGGTAAATAAGCGTCCTCTAATGCTCCATACTAGTTCCTTTCGTGTGGTTGACATTTTGCTTGTGTAAATTTTTTTTTTTTTTTTTCTTCGCTTTGTTTTGTAAATGTTGTGTAATAGCTCTGTAGTGACTGGTTCACGCTTTGGTTTCCTTTCCTTCCAATAGTGCAGTTCCACTTTAAGACAATGGTCCTGTTACACTTTGATCCCAGTCTTTGGACACTCACTAACTGGCTTGGCTTAGGTAGCGGCCTGGTCACTGTCTTGGTTCTGCTATCACTGGATCTTTCCTCGATGGTTGAAGAGAGATCCCGGACGAGCCCCCACAGTTTGTTACCAGTCTCTGGTGTGATGACCACGATAACAAAAAGAATCTGTAAAATAAAGGTTGAGTCTCAGAGCAAGAAAACCAGGAAACACTCAGGTCTTTCTCCAGATTACGTCTAAGGAGGAAACAGGAAGTCTCTCCGCATTAGACAACCGGGATGAACGACCGCAGTTTCAAAGGTTCCATCTACTATTTTCCTCGTTTTACTCACCACTATTTCACCAGGATTACCTCTTGTAAATGTAAAATAAACTTTGAATTAATTAAAATATATTTGAACACAATTAGCGCTTTAGGATGTAATTTGGCCTCTAAATCAACACAATAATAATCCCGAATGTGGTTGTACATATTTGGGTGCACCACATACATTAGAATAAGGCTCGGCCTTGAAGTTGTAATGATTTCCCTCTTTTGTAGTGTGTCTGTGACAGACCATAATCTATGCAGCTGCTCAGCAAGGATGAATCAGGATAAAATAAGATGTTAGAATCTATCCTAAACTATGCGTGGAGAAGGATTAAACTCTGTAGCATGAACAATCGGGCCTTGTGAATTGTCTGTAGCAAAGGTGAAACCCAGAAAGTCTCCCTCACTTTCTTCCCAGATGACACACCAAGATGCCATTTCACTAAAGCCATTTTCATCCTTTTGGCAAAGTCTCCCACCATCTGTCCTTCTACATTCCTGTCTTGGACACCAAACCTTCCATCACTTTCTCATCCCCTCTCTTACCTGCACCAACACGTCCACTGAGGTCTGCTCCAATTACCACTCTCTCACCTCTGGAGATACTCTGCATCACTTCATCTAACTCATTCCAGAATTTCTCTTTCTCTTATGACTCACATCCTACCTGTAGGGCACGCCCACTGACAACATTACACTAAACACCTTCAATTTCCAGCTTCAGACTCATCACTCACTGCCAGAACCTTCTTAAATAGAAAAGCACCCAGAGAGCGCAGACCTCCACCAAGTGGGGATATTGTAGAAAGTACTATGTTCGAATCCTTAAAAGAATTCCTGGATCCCGACGGTAATCCAGATCACCCTCAAATTCGATTGTTTCTTTAGTCATTACTGACCTTTCCTGAGAATTTCATCAATATCCATCCATTAGTTTTTGAGTTATCCTGCTAACAGATAGACAGACTCCGATGAAAATATTACCTCCTTGGCGGAGGTGATAAACTCTTCTTTCAATATAATTCCTACTCCATTCTTCTTCCCATCAGCACCATGATAGAACAACTTAACTTCTTCTCCGTGGCTCCTGGTCTTGCTACCTTTCCATCTGGTCTCTTAGACACACAGTATATTCACCTTCCTCCTCTCCATCATGTCAACTAACTCTCTAGATTTTCCTGTCATAGTCCGTACATTCTCGGTCTCGACTCTTAGTTCTAGAGTCTTGACTTTTCCTTTTCTCTCTCTGTTTATGAATACGCCTTCCTCCTTTTCTCCTTCTTGGACCCATAGTAACTCTTAGCCCTGTTTCCATTAGGTTAACAGCACTGATAGTGGTGTTTGTTAACGTGAGCATTGACTTATCCGTCCTGAAATCAGACTTGTGATTAGAGCCCTGCATTTGAGCCCGAGGCCCAAGGGGCCCGACAGCCCGAAGGCCCGCAGTCATGCACAAAAAAGGGGGCGGGCCGGGTTCGGGCTTGTTAATTCTGAGCCCGAGCCCGGGCTCTTTAACTTTGTTCTTGCTGTTTAGCACTTTGGGCAACCTACGGTTGTTGTAAAGCGCTTTTATACATAAAATTTGATTGATTTTTGATTGATTGATTTGTAGATGAAGTGCATTTTGAATAGTAAGTTTAATTGTCATTGTTTAAAATTTTACAGAGGAAATATTTATTTACACATCTTTATTGTGTGGGGAAACAACACTGTATTTTGTAATTATTATCATTACATTTTTCACCTCGCGCGCCCCCAGGAAAGCGTAGGGAATCCCTGCTATAGATCAATAAAACAAGTTGACAAGCTGGCCACTGTGGTCTAGTGGGGGAGCGCTCGCTGCACATACAGAAGACCAGGGATCGATCCCCAGTTCTGACAGAGCACATGTTGAAAACAAATCTGTTTTGTTGGGAAGTTTTATTTGCAGAATACAAGACTCATTATTATTATTATTATTATTACCATACCATACCCTACTAAATTTATTTATAAAAGCACTTTTAACATGGCATTACAACCAACCAAAGCGCTGCACAGGATAACACGACACAAAGCATGAAATGTTCACATCATGAAACAGGTAAAAGTTATACAATAAAGTACGGTAAAATAAACAAACTGGAGCATTAAAACAGGCCGTATAGTTGAAAATGAGAAGGGGTGACATAGGTTAGGTGCTTTATGAATCGAAGGACATGGCGAAGTAGTGCGTTTTTAGCCTAGATTTAAAGATGGTAAGTGAGTGTGCTTGCCTAACCTGAAGGGGTAGTGAATTCCACAGTTTTGGGGCACAGTTAGAAAAAGCCCATTCCCCACGAGTCCTCAAACGTGCCTTAGGGACAGTGAGAAGGAGTTGATCTGCAGACCTAAGAGCACGAGGAGGGTGGTAGAAATGAAGGAGTTCACTCAGATAGGGTGGTGCTTGACTGTTAAGACACTTGAATGCAAGAAGTAACATTTTGAAATTAATCCTGAACTGAATGGGCAACCAATGAAGTGTTTTAAGAATGGGTGTGATGTGCTGTCTTCTGTCAGCTCCAGTCAGAAACCGTGCAGCTGAATTCTGAACAAGCTGGAGTCTGAACAGAGCAGCTTTGCTGATTCCATATAAACAGGAGTTGGAGTAATCTAGCCGGGATGTAATGAAGGCGTGAATCACTGAGTCAAGGAGACGGATGCTCAGGATGGGCTTTAATTTGGAGATACGCCTAAGGTAGTAAAACCAGGACTTAACTGTGCTATTGACCTGAGCATCTATCTTCAGAACCGGGTCCATTTTTACTCCAAGATTTGAAGCAGAGGATGTGACATGGGGAGAAAGAGAATGGAGATCAAGTGACTGATTCGCTCTAACAGTGTTAGGGCTAAAGAGTGTCATTTAGATGGAGGACGTTTTCAGCCAGCCATTCCTTCACATTATGGAGACAATCAAACATAGGCTTAGTGGAGTCAGCGGGTTTAAGAGAGAAATAAATTTGACAGTCGTCTGCGTATAGATGGTAGGAAATTGCATGCTGTCTAAAAATGGCTCCTAAGGGCAGTATATAAAGAGAAAACAGTAACGGCCTGAGAACAGATCCTTGTGGGACCCCCCAGGGAAGGGGGACCGACTGGGATGAGTAGTCGCCCAGCATGACCCTGACAGTTAGAGAAGTACGACTGGAACCAGTGAAGGGCCATACCTGAGATGCCAGCCCATGTGTGCAATCTGGAGATCAGGATGTCATGATCGATCGTATAAAAGGCTGCTGATAGATCAAGTAGCACCAGAACCACATGGAGCCCTGAGTCCAAAGCCATGAAAATGTCATTGAAAACACGTTCATGAGCAGCTTCTGTGCTATGATGTTGTCTAATCCCAGATTGAAAAACATCCATTACTTGATGGTCATTTAGATGTATTAGTAGCTGCTCATGCACAACTTTTTCAAGTACCTTAGATATGAATGGTAATTTGGAAACAGGTCTAAGATTTGACAAGTTAGTGGGATCAAGACCAGGTCGTTTCAAAACGACAGCGTGTTTGAAGGCACGAGAAACTTCAGCCAAGGTCAAGCTACCATTGACAATATCCAGTACATATTGACCTATCAGAGGAAACACATCTTTCAGGAGAAGAGGTGGTATTACATTGTCTGGAGAGCCTGATGGTTTCACAGAAGCTATTGTTTGTTCCATGGTAGACAGCGAAATGGGTTCAAAACTGTTGAATAAGCCATGAGTTGAAATAAAAGGAACTGGAACTTGAGAAGGAGAAGAAATTGCGGCTCTAATCCTACTAACCTTATCTATGAAAAACTTAAGGATTTGATTACAGAGGCCAGTGGAGACAGAGGAGAAGACCATTGTAACAGGAGAAAGCATGACATTTAGCGTTTTATACAGAACACTTTGATTGTTAGCACTGGCAGAAACAATGCAAGCAAAAAAGCGATTTCTTGCACCACAGCTTTTTGATACCGTGACCATGCATCTCTCATGCATTCGAAGGAAACTGAAAGTCCATCTTTTTTCCATTTATGCTCCTGTTTTCTGCAATTTTGCCTGATAGAGCGAGTACGCTCATTCAGCCACGGGTCCGGCTTGGATTTTGTTGGCCTAGATTTTAATGGAGCTACATTATCCATAGCAGCCAGGCAGGTGTTGTTAAAAATATGCGGTAAATTCTCGACAGTAGTAGACTCGCATGGGTTAGTTTTCAGTGCAAAAACCACTGCAAAATCTGCTGCAGTGGAGGAAGTGATGACCCGAGAGGAGCGAGCATGGACACAGTTTGTATGGGAAACAGAAGCCATATCCAGGTTAAACAAAACTGGCGAGTGATCCGAAAAACTAGCAGGGAGAATGTCCAAGTCACTAATACTCAACCCACTAGCTAGAACCAGATCCAGTGTATGCGCATGTCCATGTGTGGGTCCATTTACTAACTGAGACAGGCTAAAAGAGTCAACAAGATCCAAAAAGTCCTTCACCATAGGTTTATCAGGACATCATACGTGAATATTAAAATCCCCCAGCAGGAGGAGGCGGTCATATTTACATGAGACTTCAGCCAGTATGCTGCAAATTCCTCCAAAAAGTCCTCGTTATATTTCGGAGGATGGTAAATAAGAGCACACAGTAAGGGTGGGGAGCGACCCAGTTCAAACACAGTTAACTCAAAAGTTGAAGGAGTTAACGAAGGAGCAGTGTGGTTACAGATAAGATCAGATTTGAATACAGTCAGCAGTCCACCGCCACGGCCCTGCGCTCTTGGGATGTTAACGTAGGAACAGCCAGGTGGCAAAATCTCAGCGAGTGTAGAGGACTCACCCGGAGAAATCCATGATTCAGTGATGCATAAAATGTTCAAACTATTGTTAAGGAAGAAATCCTTCAGGATAAAAGTTTTATTCCCAACGGATCTGGCGTTAATTAGCGCAGAACGAGCCGGCGATTGAGCCAGAGGTGGAGACACGCCGGTCTCGGCAGATAACATTATGCGCTGTAGGTTGTCGCATAACGTTATTATTAGGGATTGCCATAATGAATGGAGTCCCATGGACTCCAATCCTATTATTCTACACCTCTAAACGGGTCTCTGACTAGATTTATTTATTATTCTTCCATGGACAATAATGCGGCCCGAACGGAGCAACGGATCCAGGCGGTTCATACATCAAATCGACCGGCTCATTCACGGGAAGTGTGGAATTACTTTTATTTCAGATCCGAGTTACCATGGCGACACAGCACGCCAAAATGTGCACCCGAAATGCCCCCCAGCCCAAACCGTAAAACTTTATGACGCGTATCATATATCATACAAACCGGAATAGAAACCCGAGGTGATTGATACTGATTTCGTGGCGTTTGGGGTTGCCTCCCATTGAAAATGAATAGAAAACGCTCCGAAAAATGCCAAAAACGTAACCTTTTTCGAGAGCTTACTGCCACAACATACTTTCACCTACAGACACCGTTCCACCTCATTTCTGGTCTCAAGGGATGGTTCTACTTTAGATTTAAAGATCTCGTACAAAACTCAGACCGCGTGGCAGTGGTGACGATAAACGCCAGGAGGAGCACCCGTTTTCCACACAGGACAGACTGTACCACCTGTGATGACATGTGATGCATCAAATCGATCGGTTTGTTAAGGAGAAGTGAACTATGGGGTTTGGATGAACATTGGGGTTACCATGGCAACGCAGCTCGCCAAAAACACCACTCGAAACACCTTACAGCACTATCTGTCAGACCCCCATGTATGACACATTAAACTGACTGGGGTGCTAAACAGAGATGCTCTATCATGGTATTGAAGCATTTTGGGTTACCATGGTAACAGGATCCACCAAAAACCATGCCCCTTATTCAAATCCTATGTTAAAATGGCCCATATTATGCTTAAAATGGACGCTTTTTGAGAGATTATTGCGCAAATACACTTTCACCTACAGACATTGTTCCACCTTATTTGTGGTCACTAGACATTGGTCTATAACATACATCAACTTTCACGTATGTGTTACCATGGCAACGCCATTCGCCATCAAACACACCCGGTGAGCCTATGGGGCCCACAATAGGATTTGTGACCTTATGTCATATATCAAAACAATTGGAATGATTATTAGAAGTCACCCATCATGTGATAATTAATTTTTGGGTTACCATGGCAACAGCATTGACTCAAAAACACACTTTTTGATCGCCTACTGTGCAAACATGCTTTGACCTACAGCTGTCATTCCAACTTTCATGTCCTCAGTAGACATTGGTCTATAACTTTCACATATCTTTTACCGTATTGCCATAGCAACGCCATTCGCCATCAACGCACCCGGTCAGCTCACAGCAGAGACTATGGGATGTGGGTACACATGTCATACATCAATGTGATCGGGTTGACCAGGAGAACTGAACCATCATGTGTACCTTAAATTTTTGGTTACCATAGCAACGAAATCCATTAAAAGCCATAACCCTATTGTAAACCTGTGGAATAACCTCTGAAATCATCATGTCTCCCCAATACACTCCCATATTTTTCTAATCTGTCTGCCTTGTCATCACATTTGCAGCACCTGTCAGCTGTGGAACGAATGCAGCTTTCTGATTGGCTGAGGGTTTCAGAGTCCCGCACAGAGTGGCAGTCCCTCTCAAAGTTTCTTCAGGAACTTTTCTAGTTATTATTATTATTATTATTATTATTGACATAAAGAAAATACATTTTATTTGTTATTTTTTGTAATTATTTACTGTTCATGTTGGTTTGAGCATGTTTTTTCATTGCCCTGTTCAATTTATAGTCTGTACTATTCATTTTAGTGTAAATAAATATTAATTTCAATGTAATCCAGTTATTGAGTTATATTGTTTCTGTTCCGGACGGTAGGGTGCACCAAATCATTCTTTGCCTTGGGCACCATGCAGCTAAGGGCCGGCCCTGGTGTCAACAAAAACCTTCCGCACAATTGCTTGTTAAACATTGTGTGGACCAAATAAATGTCCACATAACTATAAATGTCCACACAATGCTGGTGGCCTGTCAAAAGTTGGTCCACACAATGATATACTGTATATACACATGCCCACACACACACACACACACACACACACCAATATATAGACTCACCTTTCTTTTCTAAATCGGTCTTAGTCTGACCCCCCCGAGGCCTGTTTGCCATGGGAGACCCTACCAGGGGCTGACACCCCAGACAAGACTGGCATTCTCTTTGAATGAGGTGTGTCCAAACTTTTAGTCTGTACTGTATATAATCATTGCCATTTTAATTTACCTTTTCATTATTACTTAATACATTTGATTTTATAAATTTTTTAAATATCAAGTAAACCTGATTCTTTAATGTCCCTTTTAAGGGCATTCCACAATCTTACACCATTTACATAAATATTACATTCCTTCATTTTGGTTCTGAATTTAGGTTTTTTAAAGACATCAGTTCCTTTTTACATGTACCCACTCACTCTCTTATGAAACATTTTCTGAATATTAGTTGGTAAATTACTCGTATTTGCTCTATACATTATTTGCAATATTTTCCACTCAACCAAGTCAGGAAATTTCAATATTTTTTCTGACGTTTCTGTTGAATATTTTAGCTCCACAGGTGTTCTTACCTTCACAGTGGGTGTGAAAACAGGTCAACAACTTCTCTTTCAGCTATAATCTCTCAAACTACACAGGTGGTGATAAGAATAAGAATCAGATCAACTTTATTTATCCCCTAGAGGCAATTAAAATTCAGACACAACTGAGCAGAATGGAAGACTGTCAGGATCTCAGCAGCTGGTGTGTGGTGTTTGGGTTTTTCTGTATTAACTTTCATTGCAGGGCATGGCAGCAGCTGATGAGTGGCTGCAGGTGTAGCTCGTTACCCAGCTCAGGAGAGCTGGGTACTTAAGCAGAGGAGGAACCACAGACAGACGCCAGTTTGTTCCACAACTTATCGTGTCCCCTTACCTGGAGCGTCTCTCCAGGTTTGAGTGCCTCTGCGCTGGCCGTCTGCCGTGCCGNTTAGGAGGACTCTTCTGTCACGTGTTCCTGAAGTCGTGTCCCCCACATGACCGTCTTCCCAGCCTGGCTCCCTGTCTGTCTCTGGTCCCCTCTGGAGTCCACACCTGCCTCTACAGCTCCACTCGCTGTCACCGCCTCAGCTTCTCCCGTGGACTCATTACCTCACTCTGGATCAACTCTCACCTACACCATTCTCTGGATCACCACCACCGCTGCTGGTTTCCTGGATCCCTCCTCAGACTCTTCAGCACCTCACCCTCTGACTCCACCCGAGCCCAGTACCGGTTCTGGTTCTTCCTCCTCTGGCTGTGCGCCTCTCAATATTCAAACATGTACCATTTCACTGTATATATTAAATCACTGAATCTGATTCCCTGTCTTGTGTGTTGGTCTGGAGTTTGGGTTACAACTTGGAGTTCAAAACAAACCTTGAATCCAGATAAAGACAAGACATAAACAATTCTCAACACAAAATATACAGTATTTACTTGTTCTCAAAAGTGGACTGAATAAAATATAAATACCTATAAAATGAGTTAAAAATGTCACAGTGATACTAATTTATGGTAATGGACATGAGTTCCTATCAGCTGGAGTTAAAAAGCAAATAAAACCCGAGTTCTCCCGAGTTCGAATGGCCAGTACTGGTTTCGTCAAAACTCCTTTGTTTGTTAGTATTCATCAACTCTTTGTTATTTTTATTAGGCTCTGATACGGCTCAAATACTGGCAGATACATTGATTCTGCATCAGTGTCTTCAGAAAATTCTTTAGCCTAAAATTTATATTTATTTATACACTCACTGGCCACTTTATTAGGTACACCTTGCTAGTACCGGGTTGGACCTCCCTGTTCCTTCAGAACTGCCTTAATCCTTTGTGGCATAAATTCAACAAGGTGCTGGAAGCATTCCTCAGAGATTTTGGTCCATATTAACATGACAGCATCATGCAGTTGCTGCACATCCATGATATGAATCTCTCGTTCCACCACATCCCAAAGGTTCTCTATTGGATTGAGATCTGGTGACTGTGAAGGTCATTTGAGTTCAGTGAACTCATTGTCATGTTCAAGAAACCAGTCTAAGATGATTCAGCTTTATGACATGGATCATTATCCTACTGGAAGTAGCCATCAGAAGATAATACACTGTGGTCATAAAGGGATGAACATGGTCAATAACAATGCTACAGGTAGGCTGTGGTGTTGCAACAATAGCTACGTTTACATGGGCACATTTAATCGGAATAAACGCCCAATCGGAAACAAAAAGACGTCATGTAAACATGTCAACCCGAATGTTTTGATCCGATGCAACCTGATCAGAATGAAATTTACTTCCGATCGAGAGGGGTGGTTTTGTCCAATCTTCATTCGGATAGACGTGCATGTACACACCCGTTCGGAAAGAAAGGGGGAAAAAAGCCCACTGTGCATGCGTACAACTTCAGCATGACGTCTTTCCACTTTCGCAGACCCAAGTAGAAAACATAGCGGGAGGTAAACAGAAGTGGTCTGCTGGTGCAGTCATCCTGTCATCCTGCTCTCCTCTCCTGTGGTGGAGGAGCAGTAGCAATATGTATTCAGCCTCTAGCTTGGTTAATGTGACCAGTAAAAACCCAAACATAAAGGTAATCACCTGCAGAAGGTCCATATTGGGGAAAACGTGAGTCAGCTCGAGCACACGATGGGGCGGGAAAGACGTGCAGAAAGGACGGAGTTTGTTTACTTTTTTTTCTTCCCCCGGAAAGACAACTCGCTGTGCGCATGCTCAACTCATTTAACCTGATCGAGTGCTTGGTGCATGTGTACTCATGGCGTGATCAGATCATTTCAGTTAGTGTCCATGTGAACAGGGATTTGGGAATTCCGATCGACCAAGATTTTAATCAGATCGGGGAAATTTGGCGCATGTAAACGTAGCTAGTGATCAATTGATATTAAGGGGCCCAAAGTGTACCAAGAAAATGTCCCCCACACCATCACACCACAACCACGAGTAGACTGAACCATTGATACAAGGCAGGATGGATCCATGCTTTCATGTTGTTGACACAAAATTCTGACCCAACCATGTAAAGAGGCTGAACAAACTNTAACAAAGGCTACCATCAGTAACACACTACGCCGCCAGGGACTCAAATCCTGCAGTGCCAGACGTGTCCCCCTGCTGAAGCCAGGACACGTCCAGGCCCGTCTGCGGTTTGCTAGAGAGCATTTGGATGATCCAGAAGAGGATTGGGAGAACATCATATGGTCAGATGAAACCAAAATAGAACTTTTTGGTAGAAACTCAACTTGTCGTGTTTGGAGGGGAAAGAATGCTGAGTTGGATCCAAAGAACACCATACCTACTGTAAAGCATGGGGGTGGAAACATCATGCTTTGGGGCTGTTTTTCTGCAAGGGGACCAGGACGACTGATCCGTGTAAAGGAAAGAATGAATGGGGCCATGTATCGTAAGATTTTGAGTGAAAACCTCCTTCCATCAGCAAGGACATTGAAAATGAGACGTGGCTGGGTCTTTCAGCATGACAATGATCCCAAACACACCGCCCGGGCAACGAAGGAGTGGCTTCGTAAGAAGCATTTCAAGGTCCTGGAGTGGCCTAGCCAGTCTCCAGATCTCAGCCCCATAGAAATCTCTGGAGGGAGTTGATAGTCTGTGTTGCCCAGCGTCTTCTGCCGCGCCATTAGGAGGACTCTTCTGTCACGCCTGGCTCCCTGTCTGTCTCTGGTTGCCTCTGGAGTCCACACCTGCCTCTACAGCTCCACTCGCTGTCACCGCCTCAGCTTCTCCCCTGGACTCATTACCTCACTCTGGATCAACTCTCACCTACACCATTCTCTGGATCACCACCACCGCTGCTGGTTTCCTGGATCCCTCCTCAGACTCTTCAGCACCTCACCCTCTGACTCCACCCGAGCCCAGTACCGGTTCTGGTTCTTCCTCCTCTGGCTGTGCGCCTCTCAATATTCAAACATGTACCATTTCACTGTATATATTAAATCACTGAATCTGATTCCCTGTCTTGTGTGTTGGTCTGGAGTTTGGGTTACAACTTGGAGTTCAAAACAAACCTTGAATCCAGATAAAGACAAGACATAAACAATTCTCAACACAAAATATACAGTATTTACTTGTTCTCAAAAGTGGACTGAATAAAATATAAATACCTATAAAATGAGTTAAAAATGTCACAGTGATACTAATTTATGGTAATGGACATGAGTTCCTATCAGCTGGAGTTGAAAAGCAAATAAAACCCGAGTTCTCCCGAGTTCGAATGGCCAGTACTGGTTTCGTCAAAACTCCTTTGTTTGTTAGTATTCATCAACTCTTTGTTATTTTTATTAGGCTCTGATACGGCTCAAATACTGGCAGATACATTGATTCTGCATCAGTGTCTTCAGAAAATTCTTTAGCCTAAAATTTATATTTATTTATACACTCACTGGCCACTTTATTAGGTACACCTTGCTAGTACCGGGTTGGACCTCCCTGTTCCTTCAGAACTGCCTTAATCCTTTTTGGCATAAATTCAACAAGGTACTGGAAACATTCCTCAGAGATTTTGGTCCATATTAACATGACAGCATCATGCAGTTGCTGCACATCCATGATATGAATCTCTCGTTCCACCACATCCCAAAGGTTCTCTATTGGATTGAGATCTGGTGACTGTGAAGGTCATTTGAGTTCAGTGAACTCATTGTCATGTTCAAGAAACCAGTCTAAGATGATTCAGCTTTATGACATGGATCATTATCCTACTGGAAGTAGCCATCAGAAGATAATACACTGTGGTCATAAAGGGATGAACATGGTCAATAACAATGCTACAGGTAGGCTGTGGTGTTGCAACAATAGCTACGTTTACATGGGCACATTTAATCGGAATAAACGCCCAATCGGAACAAAAATTCGTCATGTAAACATGTCAACCCGAATGTTTTGATCCGATGCAACCTGATCAGAATGAAATTTACTTCCGATCGAGAGGGGTGGTTTTGTCCAATCTTCATTCGGATAGACGTGCATGTATACACCCGTTCGGAAAGAAAGGGGGAAAAAAGCCCACTGTGCATGCGTACAACTTCAGCATGACGTCTTTCCACTTTCGCAGACCCAAGTAGAAAACATGGCGGGAGGTAAACAGAAGTGGTCTGCTGGTGCAGTCATCCTGTCATCCTGCTCTCCTCTCCTGTGGTGGAGGAGCAGTAGCAATATGTATTCAGCCTCTAGCTTGGTTAATGTGACCAGTAAAAACCCAAACATAACGGTAATCACCCACAGAAGGTCCATATTGGGGATAACGTGAGTCAGCTCGAGCACACGATGGGGCGGGAAAGACGTGCAGAAAGGACGGAGTTTGTTTACTTTTTTTTCTTCCCCCGGAAAGACAACTCGCTGTGCGCATGCTCAACTCATTTAACCTGATTGAGTACTTGGTGCATGTGTACTCATGGCATGATCAGATCATTTCAGTTAGTGTCCATGTAAACAGGGATTTGGGAATTCTGATCGACCAAGATTTTAATTTGGCGCATGTAAACGTAGCTAGTGATCAATTGATATTAAGGGGCCCAAAGTGTACCAAGAAAATGTCCCCCACACCATCACACCACAACCACGAGTAGACTGAACCATTGATACGAGGCAGGATGGATCCATGCTTTCATGTTGTTGACACAAAATTCTGACCCAACCATGTAAAGAGGCTGAACAAACTGATAAAGAAGGTTGGTTATGTTCTGGTTCTGATCTGGATCCTCCTGAGATGATTGTCCAAAGGAGGATGAAGAACATGATGGAAAACCCTCTTCATCCTCTTCACTACACAGTAACTCAACATCAGAGTGTCTTCAGTCAGAAGCTTCTTCAGATCCAACAGACAGGAGATCCTTCCCGTCCACAACTAGAACCCTCTACAGGAGATCCTTCCCGTCCACAGCTGGGACCCTCTACAGGAGATCCTTCCCGTCCACAGCTAGAACCCTCTACAGGAGATCCTTCCCGTCCACAGCTGGAACCCTCTACAGGAGATCCTTCCCGTCCACAGCTAGAACCCTCTACAGGAGATCCTTCCCGTACACAGCTAGAACCCTCTACAGGAGATCCTTCCCGTCCACAGCTAGAACCCTCTACAGGAGATCCTTCCTGTTCACAGCTAGAACCCTCTACAGGAGATCCTTCCCGTCCACAGCTAGAACCCTCTACAGGAGATCCTTCCCGTACACAGCTAGAACCCTCTACAGGAGATCCTTCCCGTCCACAGCTGGAACCCTCTACAGGAGATCCTTCCCGTCCACAGCTAGATCCCTCTGGGGCCTTCTAAGGGAAAAGACACACACAGATTTGTAGACATGAACAAACAAGCCTTCGTAAATATTTGTAAATATCTCAAAAACTCTTAAGAGGTATACAATACATATAATTATGGTTATCAGCTAAAAATTTATTTTGAGAGTTTTGTTTGATGTTAGCTTCTGTAATTTCTTGGAGGCCAGACCTCCTGCTTTTACTATTAAACAAGTTTACAAAGGCATAAAAGTGTATTTTCTGTAATATTAACTGGTACCTACTGAAAGATTATTTGATCATAGTTTAAATACACGCGTATGTACAATATAATTCAAGGCTGTATTGTGTGGTGTTAGGAAATCCCAATTTCTGAAAAGAGGTTAGATAAGTTATGCAGCATGACAAAAACTATTTTTTATATTTAAGTCTCAGTATTTAAAACAAGATCCTTAAAAACTTTTGTAGCTTTTGTATGTTCAAAAAGGGATTTTAAAAAAAATCAACATTTTGGCTAACACAGGCTTTCTCAAGATTATATGAATATATTTGTGCCATAAAGATAAACAGAACCTCTGAAGTAACAAGCAGTGAACCAAATCTAAGTTTGTTTAAAAGCAAAGCATTTACTTTATTTACCAAGCATAACTGCAAGAAAAATATTTGTTACTATAATATAATATAAGTCTTTTATTAAGTCTTTTGTTCTCATTTGCTCTTCAACCAAGTCAGCATGTCGAGTCCTTTGTCCTCACTACACTTCACAGTGTAACAACGTCCTTAAAAGAATGCAGACCTTGAATTTGGACACCGCCTTAGTCAAAGAACTACCTTTGCTTTGAGCTTTTTGAATTTTATTGAATAACCCCGCTACTTATTTTCAGTGCCTGCTTAGATCATAGTTGAGGGGGGCAGGTACCTATCTGTAGCAGTCAATGTCTGAGAGGGAGAGAACAGCATGAACAGGTGACAAGGGTCATGTAGAGACAAACAACGCAGATAAGTTACTCATTTGTTATACTTAGTCGATAAGTTTAAAGGAATTCTGGTTGCAGAATGTACAGTGACTTGCAAAAGTTTCCACACCCTTTAAACTTTTACACATCTTGTCACATTACAATATAAATATACTTTATTGGAATTTTATGTGAAAGACTAACAGAAAATGGCTCACAAGTATGAAATACAAAGACAATTATACACTGTTTAAATGTTTTTGTTTACAAATAAGAAACTGATAAGTATGCTGTGCAGTCCATCATCCACAAACAGAAAGAATGTGGCACAACAGCAAATTTAGCAGATCAGAGATGCAGCTAAGAGATCTGAAAGAACTGCAGATATCAACAGTTCAAATGGGGAAATCTGTCCATAGGACAACTATTAGAATCACACCGCACAAATCTGACCTTTGTGAAAACCAGTTGGGGTCTGCTCAAGACTTGAGACTGGGGCGGAGGTTCACCTTCCAACAGAACAGCAAACCTTAACACACAGCCAAGGCTGCCGTGGAAGGGTTTAAAATGAAACATATTCCTGTATTAGACCGGACCAGTCAAAGTCCAAAACTAAATCCAATCAAGAATCATTTGAACACATTCAGTCTGTTATTCTAACTCAATCAGCATGACATGATAATCTCCAGCCTCGTGCTCATCAACGCTCTAACCTGTATTAATGAGAAGATGAAAAATGGTCACAGCAATTGGCACCAACAAAAGGCGGCCTTGGTGAAAGAACTTCTCTTCCGAGTCAAATTCCTTGTGTTGTGCAAATGATACTTGGCCAATAAAGCTGATTCGGATTTTGTGGTGTGTTTATTTGTTTTGTTTGTTTCTGTGTTTATTTGTTGTGGAAGTGTAGCAACAAATGTATTGACGTATATTTCAAGAAAAATCATACCTAAACATAATTATATTTTAATTTAATTTTTGTTGGTGTTAAAGAAAATAGTTCAATTAAAAACATCCTTAAAATAAAAAAGTCCTTTTAATACAAAAACTGTTTTGCAACACTTAAAATAATTTACTAATCTTATAAATCAAGTTCATAGTTTAACAATATCCAGGTTAGTGGACTTATAATAGTTAAAAATATTTAAAGTTTTCATGACAGGAAAGCAGACAGTACATATGAATTAACTGCCATAACATAGAGTGATAGTAAATCATGACAGTAAAATGTGTTTTATATCAGTTCCAGTTAATGACTAACTTTTTTCCAACAGGAAACTGAATTAACTGTGATTTTTGTTTCAGGATAACATGATTCTGAAGACATGTTCATGTGATGCATGTAATGACATAAAAAACAATGTTAGGAAACTGCTGGGATTACTGCTCACAAAGAAATTTAGTTAAAGGGACTTAAGGCAGCTTTACAAAATCTGACTCAGTGCTGCCGCAACAGGCGCTGTGGCTAACTGCAGCCACCAGCCAAGCCGGCACGGGAGCGCGCACAGACACTTTACAGACTGTTCGTCTTCACAGCACTGCACCGGGGAGGCTAACATACTTCACGTCAGGTCTCTCCACTCTGTTATTTGATTTGATCTCATCATTTTCATACTGTATCAGGCTCTAAACACGACCTATAATGTTTTCTCACCTGGTCACAAGGAAATGAGCCATGTCAGCATCCGTTTTCACTCCCAAATGCAGCTGAAGTTCCCTCCATGAACCGAACGCATATCCAATATTTATGTGGGTGCCTGCCCGGCTTCGGTCATGTTTTTTTTTAGACTCACGAGATGCCGCTGATAAAGTCTTTTTTTTCTTCGTGGTGCCACTTTTTTGGGGGGTGAGAGTGGATGCAGGTCGTTTGCTAGCTGCAGAAACATCCATAAGTATACCTTCAGTGTTTGAATCCAAGTCCACGGCGGCCATGTACTTCCTGTTCAAGAGCTGTCGGCAACGCGCATGCAGCGTCAATTTACGTCACATCCCTACAACTGCGCGGGAAATTCGGACGTCGAACTGCAGCGCATTATGTGGCACACAGCGTGTCCAAGGCAACAGACATATATGCGGATGGCCTCGTTATTTTGGGTTTTTAATGCTTCATGACCCATTAGCATTGAATAAACTGGAAATGCATGTGTAGTTTTTCACAAATCTTGCCTTAAGTCCCTTTAATAAGTGCTGGTATTTCAAAAAAGTACATATCACAAAATGAGTTGTTCTTATGGGTGGGTACTTTATACCTTATACCAAGACACCTACTACAGTAGACCTCTACATTCTCATTAAATTGTTTAAAAAGTCTATTTTTTTCCAAAATGAAAACATTAGATTTGTAAAGTTGAGGAAACCTTATTCTTTGGTCAGAATTTAAGCTACCATTGTAACAAGGACATGTGATGCAGTCGCCATCAAATACACGCAGTTGTTGATCCAGTCAACAGCTTCCTGTGACGACTCGTCCAGTATATAAATGATCCAGTTGCTCGTTGTCTCGTTCAACATTCTTCAGAAATTTCTTTGCTGTCAACTTCCTCTTTGATCAAGGAGACATTGGAACTTGTGGCAACGTCACCGGTTGGGTGTTCAGAAATAAGCTTCAGCAGGTTTTCAGATTGAAGAAGTTTATGAGTCCACTCCCGACAAGCCTCTTCAATTTCTAGCCCCTCCCCTCCATATTCTGGAGGCAGGACGTGAGGTAAGAAAAAGTTCCTTAAAGTACTGTGGAAGTCTGTGCCATGCAGATGAATCTACAGAAAAAGAGAGTTTATGTTTTTAAACCAAATTTGTTGGTTATTTGTGTGTAAAACAAAAATGCAGAGACCAGTGAAACAGAAACAGTCACCATCAATGTTTAACATAAAGAGGTTGCTGATTCTTACTCGCTGTTTTATTTTATCAGGCAGGAAGGGGCGAATCATAGCTAAAACTGGACGGAAGAACATTGGCTCATTGACCAGATGAATTCCTTTAACTTTTAATGGAAAAGAGTCCTGAAAAAGACAGACACAGTCACATACATTGGTGTAAAAATCTGCAGGGTTTAAGTATGTTAAACATTTAGCAGTCACACATCTGTATAAAACAGTCTACAGATTATGTTTCTCATTTTTTTCTCCCCAAGAAAAAGTCTATTTTTGAGTATTGGGTGTCATTGGGTGTAGAATGACCTCCTACCGAAAGTACTGAAGATATCTTTCTAGCAAGAGATGGGTTAATCTGCAAAGCATGGCCGAGAGTCCACCCCTTCAAGTCAAATATGGCCCTAAGGCCTCGCCTTTGTGTCTCTGCTTCCATGGAGATGATCTCTGATGTCATCAGGCTGACCCTGAATACCTGGACGGCTGACCAGTCCTTTGGGTTCCACTGACCTGTGGTCAAAGACATTGAAGATTAATGTGATAAATGGATGATGAGTCAGAAGATGTAGTCTTCAGTTAGTACAAGTATGAGCTTTAAAAGCATATTTAATGTGTATGATAAATGACTTGCTGTGATGATGAGGGACATTAAAAGCTACAGAGGACAGATAAAGTAGAGGTTCAAGGAACAGTGCCTGGGGACAATAAGGGATTGACACACCTGCTGTATGATACAGAATTAAGTAGGAAAGAACCCAGTAGCTGTACAATCAATAGCCCCCCCCCCCCCCCCCCCCCCCCCCCCCCCC